>JASDQU011504922.1:0-23108 GCA_032191745.1 Picea mariana | reverse complement strand
CGGTTCGAAACCTGCGGGGACAAAAAATCCAACCATGTTAAGGGTTGGTGTGGCTCAGGCCGGGTGCGATCCCCGGGTGATTTTGACGGCTTAGATGCCCCTGAGTCGCGGTTTCTCAAGCCACAGGTTAATCGCGAGCCAACAGGTCCCGCACAAATTAACAAACAAAAAAAAAGATCATGCAGAGGGATAAGAAGAATAATGATGATCAGAAAATTCAAACACCCTTGCAAAACAATTATATTGAAGAGAATCAAGAAGCTGAAGAGGTAGCTGAAGATTTGGATATTCATTCGTTCAAAGATGAGATTGCTCTCATTCACTTAACAAAAAATTAATATGAAGATTCAATGATGCACAAGCTCGGGAAGGTCCAGATAATGTGCTTTGTAACACATATCAACAAGGGTACAATCTTAGATCTAAGTTAGATCTTGCTAAATCTGTTCCTCATAAAGACAAATCTGCTCCTGCTAAACCTGCTCCTCAAAAATATAAACCTATTACCCCAACAATATAGACATGAAGAAAAAATCTTGAAAGGAGCCAGTACAACCAACTATGAAAGTATCAACCCCTGAAGCAGACAAGTTCTCATCTCTTTTCAGCCCAGAACATGAGATAAGTAAGATCAAAATTCATATTCCTCTCACTGAATGGGTTAAATTTTTTTGTTATAGGAGTCAGATATTGAAATGGTTACAACCTTCTTATGTCATAGATCATGTTACTGATGTGATTAATCTCCAATATGAAAAACCCACTATTGTCTTAGGGCCAATTGTAGAAGAGAGGGATGACTCCACTCCACCTTTTTATGTCTCATTAAATGTTCATGAAAAAATCCTCCATAACTTCCTTTTAGACTCTGGATCCTCCCATAATCTTATGCCAAAGGTTGTCATGGAATAATTAGGGTTAAAAATCACTAAAGCATACTGTCTCTTTTCTTTTGATTCCAAACAAGTCAAATGCTTGGGGGTTATCAAAGACCTTACTATTTCATTATCTCAAATCCCAGGAAAAGTTTTAGTCGTGGATATAGTTGTAGTTGATATCCCTCCCAGGTTTGGTATGTTGTTGTCCAGATCTTGGTGTAATAATCTTGGGGGATCTCTTCAAATGGATCTCTCTTATGCCACTATACCTATTTTTGGAGGATAATTTAGAAGACTCTTTCGTGAGGTTCAATTGGCATATATTATCAGTGACAATGATCATTCTATAAATCACCATATTTATGAAGTTGATGTGGATTTGGGATCCTCTATATTTCATATTGATAATGTTGTTCAAATATTTTCCTCTAAAAAAAACAATTGCCACTCAAGAGTCTGTTGAAAATCAAAATCTTCTATGGAAATTATACTTTGATGGAGCCTCATCCAGAGAAGGAGCAGGGGCAGGTGTAGTGCTGATTTCTCCAGAACATGAAGTCATTACCATGTCTTACAAGTTAGAATTCGATACAACAAATAACATTGCAGAGCATGAGGCACTTTTTTTAGGTCTTAGGGCAGCAAAAGAAATGAAAATCCAACATTTGAAAGTGCATGGGGATTTAACTCATTGTACAATAGGTTATAAATGTATATCAAACAAAGAACAGTCGGTTGAAAGATTACATAAATGAGGTATGCGACATCATTGAATCCTTTTTTTTGTCTTTCAACGTTGTATATATTCCAAGAAATCAGAATGAGCAGGCTAATTCATTGGTTGTGGAAGCAAGTATTTTTAAACCTCCTTTTCCCCCAAAGATGAAATATGAGGTTGAGGTTAGGTACATGCCTTCGTTTCCGGAAAGTGTAAAGCATTGGAGAGTATTTGAGGAATATTCTGAAATAAAAAGGTTGATTGAAGCTATAGATGATTTTTCTTCAATTCATATTGATCAATATGAAGATTTAGATGAGGATAATCATAATTTAAATTTTCATAATATGATTGATGGGAATAAGATCTTACAATTCCCTCCTAATCATATCCCAAAAGGTCTGGTACCTCTTGAAAGGATTTTTTATCATAATGATGTTCCTGTGAAGCTCTCTGATCCAGAAAAAGAAGTAGAGGTGACCGATTGCAATCTTGGGATTGCTGCAAATCCCAAGCATGTTAAATTATTAAAATTCCTATTAGCAAAATACCGATCTAAATATGAAGAACTGTTGAAGAAATTCACTGATATTTTTGCATGGAAATATGAAGATCTTAGGACCTTTGATGAAACTATCATTCAACATAAGATACCTTTGAAAGATAATGTAAAACCTTTCAAGTAGAAATTGAGGCAAATTAATCCTCTTTTATTACCTATTATGGAGAAGGAAGTCAATAAAATTTTATATGCTAAGATCATTGTACCCTTGAGGTACTCTGACTGGATAGAAAATTTGGTGCCAGTGAGAAAGAAGAATGGTGAAATCATACTTTGTGTCCATTTCGGGAATTTGAACAGGTGTTCCCGGAAATACAACTATCCATTGCCCAAAATGGAACATATATTGCAAAGGGTGGTAGGATCTAACATGTTGTCTATGATTGATGGTTTCTCTAGATACAATGAGGTAGTTGTTCATCCAGATGATATGGAGAAGATTGCTTTTACAACACCTTGGGGTACTTTTATTTATGCTCGAATGCATTTTGTTTTAATTAATGTTGGGGACACTTTTCAGTGAGCCATGGATATTGCCTTCATAGGAGAGAAGGATACGTTTGTTGTCATCTACTTGGATGACATTACCGTATTCTCTAAATCTGATGAGGAATAACTACATCATTTGAGACAGGTATTTTTGAAATACAAAAGGTCTGGTATTTCTTTAAATCCAAAAAAGTCTCATTTTGCTTTAGAACAAGGGAAATTTCTAGGGCATATTGCTTGTGCTGATGGAGTTAAAATTGACCCTGCTAGAGTGACAACTATTCAAAATATTTTTATCCCTAAAACTAAGAAGAAAATATAGTCTTTCTTTGGGAAGATAAACTTTCTCAGAAGGTTTATTCCCAACTTTGCTGAATTGGTCAAACACATTACTGACATGTTGAAGAAAGGTAGTGAGATCAAATGGAGGGCTGAAGCCAAATATTATTTCCAGTTTATTAAGAAATCTATTTTGGATGCCCCTATTTTTATTAACACAGATTTTGAAAAAGAGTTTTTGTTTTTTTCTTTTGCATCTCAAGATATTTTAGAAGCTACCCTTCTACAGATAAATTCTGAGGGTTTTGAACAACCCATTTCCTTTTTCAACAGGCCACTTCAGGATACTGAGTTAAAATACGATATCATGGAGAAGCATGTTTTTTCCTTGGTCAAGGCACTGAAGTATTTTAGAGCTTATGTGTTACATTCGAAATTCATTGCTTATGTACCATGAAGTGCTATTAAAGATATATTGACTCATCCATATAGTGATGGAAAGAGAAATAAATGGATAGCTAAGTTGCTTGAATATGACATGAATATCAAGCCTGCCAAGCTAGTCAAAGGGCAGGGGTTAGCTAAGATGCTAGCTGATTCCAATTGTAGAGCTCTAGGAGTTGATTACATTTGTAATAATTCAGGAAATTTACAACCTCAAACCAACAATTCTCAAGTCAATCGAAATATTTCTAAATCAGAATGATACAAATATATCCTTTATTTTTTGCATAATTTCCAAGCTCCTCCAGGAATGGATAAGTCTGAAGTAATATCCCTAAAACTCAAAGTTGTAAAGTATTGTGTAAATAATAATAAAAAAAAATTTAGGGACCCTTCTGGATTTTTATTAAGGTGTCTTGATGAAAAAGAAGCAAAGAGAGTCATGTCATAATTTCATGAAGGAGTGTGTGGGGGACATCACTTCTAGAAGTACACTGCATATACGATACTTAGGGTTGGGTACTATTGTCCTAGTCTATTTTTTGATGTCTGTGAAAAGGTTAGAGCATGTGATAAATTCCAAAGGTTTGTTGGTAAAGAGAAGCTTAAGGCCTTACCTCTCAAGCCTGAAAAAGTTTCTGCACCTTTCCAACAATGGGCTTTGGGTTTTATAGGTGAGATTCACCCTCCATATAGTGGCCAACATAAATGGATTCTGACAACTACATATTATTTCATGAAGTGGATTGAATATGTACCTACAAGGATGGAAACTAATAAGGTAATCATAAATTTCCTTGAAGAGAATATTTTGTCTAGATTTTGTTGTCCGGAAGTAATCATCACAGATAATGCTGCAACATTAAAATCCACTAACATGGTGAAATTCTGTGAGGATTATGGCATTGAGCTTAGGTATTCTACTGCTTATTACCCACAAGGTAATGTCCTAGCTGAATCATCTAATAAAACTATGGTCAAGATCATCAATAAAATTCTGGAAGATAATAAGAGGGCTTGGGATTCAAAGTTGAAATTTGCTTTGTGGGTTTACCATGTTAGCACAAAGAGAGCAGTTGGAACTTAACCGTTTCAGTTAGTATATGGAATGGAAGTAGTCTTTCTAGTACAACTTGCTTTTCTATTTGTAAAATTTCTGCAAGAAATCGAAGCTGAACCTAATGATGCTATCAGAAGGATTTGTCAGATTGTAGAATTGTAGAAAGCAAGAGAGAAACTTCTTGAAAAGGCACATCAACATCAACAAAAGGTTAAAGAGACTTTTGAAAAAAAAAAAGTAGTTGCTACTCAGGGATTTGGTTCTGAAATGGGATGCTCGCAAAGAATACCATCATGGGAAGTTTGATAGCCCGTGGTCAGCTCCATTCAGGGTGGAGAAGATCTTGGACAACAACACTTTCCTATTGCAGAATTTGGAAGGTGAAGAGGTTTTTGGTGGCCCAGTAAATGGGAGTTTTCTGAAGAAATTATTTTACTAAAGCCATTGGTGGCTCCAACCCCATTGTAAATATCAGTGTGTTGTGGTAGTTATACAATAAAGGAATCCATATCCCAATGGAGCAATACTACACTTATCCTTTTTAGTTTACAGTATTAATTTTGATTTTTCAGTTTGTTATGTTTTGAATAACGTTTCATCAAACATTAGGAGTTGAAACAGATACACTCTATAGAATAACATGGAAAATAGCTTGAAGGAACATAAGGCACATGTCTACTCAAAGTTCTTGGAGTTACATAGGGAGAACTCCAACCCCCATGGAGCCATTGTTATCACTTATTTTGTTATGCTAAGTCTCATCTCTCGGCTCTTAGTTTCTCCATTTTAAAATTTTTATGTAAGCTATAAATCCTAATCACTAGTTTGATTAAGGGTGCAAATTTTTATTAAGGGGGTGAAATTTGTATTTATGTTGAGAAAAATGAGGGGTACTTAGTCTTATTAAGGGGGATAGGATTAATTATGCATATGTTTGTAAGAGTGTCATATACCATCATTCAAAGTGTCAAATCCTTTCATTAAAGGCCATATGTCATGTCTTAGTTTCTGTTTCATGATTACTAAGTTAGATAACGAATTTCAAGTCATTTACTTTTCTAACATGCCAAAGGACAAGTTTATGCATGCCGCTACAAGAACTTCCACCCGTCCTTGTTTCATCATCACGCAGATGGTTAGAATGAATTTGAGGACATGGATCATCCTACCTGACTAGATGGAATATTCAAGGCAATTTTCAATTACCCAATCACCAGACACAACATGCAAAGGTGGGGGTATTTTCACTTGTACGTGTCTCTTGTCCAGGATGTCACGTAGATGCAGTTTATTCAAAAGATAGTTCTTTTAAATATGGTGCATTATTTCATTACTCTACTTTCACACTGCAAATTTGGTCGAATTTGAATTTTCATCCATAGAGCCAACAAATCCCCTATCCTTCTCAACACAATAGGCATATCCTTTTTCTGCATCAAAGAGTCCAGCCTTTTGGTCATGACAATTAATATGGGTAAAGGTGGACATGTGAAAAGGAAAGATCCTGAAGGGCCTGAGATTATGGAAGAATATGAAGACAACATGCTCATATTTGATCGAGCTGGTTGGTATTTGTACTGCACCAACTTAGATGGTTATCACTATGATACAACCCAAGCATTTGCTAAAAAATTTAATGGACAGAGGGCCTGAATTGCAAACCTAGTTATACAGGTTACAAAAGAATCCATAGAAGCAGCTTGT
The DNA here is from genome assembly GCA_032191745.1 of Picea mariana. Lineage (NCBI taxonomy): Eukaryota > Viridiplantae > Streptophyta > Pinopsida > Pinales > Pinaceae > Picea > Picea mariana. Next base: position 16,974 of record JASDQU011504922.1, on the reverse strand, counting down.
AACCTCCCTACTGATAGAGAAAAGTGGTTCAAAAACAAATTAATTATAGGAGGGGATGTAAATCAGTTCTTGAAACCTGAACATAGAGATCACAATTGGGCCAAGGGTTGAGATTAGATTGTTAATGAATGGATAGAGGCCTTGCTTATGCTTAAAATATACATCACATGTGAAGGGTGCTATTCCACTGTGTTTTTCTTTCATCTTCATTTCATTCTTCATATGTCATGAATCAAAACACTGAGTCTACCATATTACTTCTTAAGAGATATAAATAAGATGGCCATGAAAATTCAAGAAAACCCTAAGACCCCTCCTCATGGAATTTATCATCAGGGATTGATTAAGATACGTATTAAAGTTGAGCTAGGAAAATTACAGAGGACATGGGATCAATTCTTGATCTAGTCAGGGTTTGAGAAAAAAGTACCTCCTCCTACCACATAGTTACATAATAAAGTTGTCGAGCCTAATCAAGAAGCTTCACCCAGTGCAATTCAACCAATCACTCCAAGGAAGGGAAAAAAATAAGCATTTTTAAAGGTTTTAGACGAGCCAGCGGAAGATAATCCAACTAGGTTCCAAGCATATAGAGGGTATTCTCATATCCTTGGTGGAGGTAAGCATCCATTTCCATATGCCCAAAAGACTTATTTTAGAAGGACCAAAAGGCTGGTAAAACCTAGGTATTGAAGGAAGATCAAAAACTTGACACAACAAAAGAATTTGCAAAACCTGTACATCCTAAAGATCATTCCCCAAAGACCATTCCTCCTATCTCAAACTCCTATGAAGATGATGCTTCGAGATATAAAGTTTTGATGAGAAAAAGAAGCACTAGGCCTCGAAATAAATTCAGGTTGAAATCTAAAGCAATGTATAACCCTGCCATTAAAGATAAGGTTATCATTATTGATGAAGAATCTGCAAACACAAAAGAGGATCCATAAACAAGCAAGAAAATTCCTATAACCAAGATTGAGAGTAATAAGTGTAAGAAGGTAGGTCTAAAAACAAATACAAAGGCTCTTACAGAAAAAAACAAAGCTTTTGGAAGAAAACAAAGTAAAAAGAATAAGAGAGGCCCAAACCCTACGATTAGATTTGAAGGGGATAATCCTAAGAGAATACAAAATTCTTCTCAAACCAAGAAGACAAGAAGGAACAAGTTAGATTCCTGGCAGAAGTAGCTACATCAGTTTTCAAGGAGAATTCACAGTTTGAGAATTTCACCTTCAATGAAAACCCTAAATTTTGACTGAAGATGATTGATGAAGGAATAACATTTTTTTTTTCTTGTATTTAAGAGACCATTCCTCTCTTTTTTTATGATTGAATGTAACCTGGGCGAGGAAAGGAATTAAAAAGGATCAAAACTGGTTTTTTTTATGGCGCTATAGGAAGTTCTCGCAATCTCATTCACAGGAAAATATTAGCACTACAGGAACACCTATAGCAGCTGATTTTGCAACATATATTACACAGATTCATATTTTCATAATGGAAAAAGGTTGTAAACAATGTAAATACTTTATGGATCATTAGATGGAGTTAGATACCATTTTTGTGGATCTACATTCTATCTTGGGATATGATGATTATATAGGTCAGTTATCATTGTTGAGTTGTAAAAGTATTGATTCGAGTAGATCATTGAAGATCAAGAAGATCTTGGAAGGATAAAGAGGAAGATGCAGCGTAATCATCCAGGTGGAAATCAAGTCAACCAAAGAACTTTTTCTATGCAAGGTTGGTTCCTTTATTATAGGATCTTTTTGCAAACTATTTATTGTTTTGTATGCAGTAGATAGAGATAGAAATTAACCTTGAGCACTTGTAGGGATTAGTTTTGATGTGTTCTTGACTATCAGGTTGACCATAAATGCATGTAACCAATGTAAAACACTATATATTGGATGAAGTAGAAAAACAATGGGCTAAATCCATGTTTTGGCCTAAAGGTTTTAATTATAAGACTATTTTGATCCATCCTACCTATGTAAAGATTTCAGTTGTTAATGAAGTCGGCGGTTGGTGTGTATCTATCGTCTTTGTTTATCACTTCTATTTCCTCATCTTGAACATATCATTACTTTTATATTCTCATATGACTGTATGTATGTGCTGAAAAGGTTTCTCTATATTGTATAGTGCAATGTTTTCCGCATGTGTGTTTGAGTCTTTTAAATCTTATTTAGAAAGTATTTCTGAGTGTAGGTTTATTCTTCTACTAGTCAAATATATTAAAGAACAAATTATCTATGATGATTGACAATTTTGTTTGATTATTTCTCCTTAATCATAGCTTATACTCTTTTTACTCCAACTCGTGTTTTTTTTACTTGATCTGCTACACATAGGGAAGTGGTTCTAATAGCTCATTCATCTAGCTACATTGATATCAAGAGTGTGATCCCTCCACCTCTCTAAAATTGTTTTCTTTAAAACATTTAGAAATAAGGTGTGTTATTTTTAACTCAATAGAATTCTTGAGTTGACTTCCAGTGCTAACATATTTTGGCATCGTTGTTGGGGACGGAAATGATGAGATTTTCCCTGGGAGAATGATATATATTTATAGATCTAGTTGTAGATGGTGAAACTATAACTAGACACAATTGACTGTAATATATTTTCACCGAGTGACTCCACATTAGACACTTTGGCTCCAAAAATAAAGGGGACTAGAGCCCATCCAAAATATCTAGATGTGCTTGTTGTTTCTTACCCTGAAAAGATCCTAAAACAATCCAAATCTCTTAAAAAATTAGGATCTGAGTATTTGTTTCTTTTACCTCCTTCTAAAGAATCCACCTCGGGGAAAGAGGAATTTTTTGAACCAAAATCATTTTACACACCCTATCCTGAGAGTAGATATAAATCTGAGGAAATCTTTGAATTCCCTGAAGAAACATAGTACATTACCTTAGAAACGATCCCAATCCTTGAAGAAATTAAGAAGAGAAACCAAATCCTAGCTTCCAGGTTAATATTCTTGCTACTGAAAAACTTGTTGAAGAAATTCTCCAATATTCTCCAAATATTCAATTGGTGAACATATCTAAGCCCCCATCACCACAATCACCATAGTCACCACACATAAATCAACCTTTAGGCGGTTAAACAATGGCTGGTGCAACACCTCCCATTCCAATGGATTCTATCAGGGCTGCTAGATATGCACCTTTAGTATTGCCAAATAATCTCCATCCTCTCCCAGGAAATTATTACATGAAGTACCTTCCAAGGTTTGACAATGAAGGGGAAACAACTGCAGAAGAGCATTTCACCACGTTTTATTCCTTTGTTGACAATTTTCAAGTGGATTATGATGATGTGTGGATGAGGATTTTTATTCAAAGTTTAGATTGAGAAGTGAGGAAGTGGTTTAGGAACCTTCGAGATAACTCTATTACTACCATCACGGACCTTGATGCCACCTTCTTGAGAAAGTGGGGATACAAGAGAGATGATTTTTATTACATGACATAATTCATAAATCTTCGAAGAAAGAATCATGAATATGTCTCTGAATTATCTCAGAGATTTAATCAGATTTACCCGAAAATACCATATGATATCAGGCCAGCTAAAAGGTTAGCAAAGGTCACTTATGCTAATGCCTTTGATGCTGATTTTTGTTTTCTAATAAGGGAAATAAGATCAACCACTCTGGCTGATATGTAAGAGTAATCTCTTGAAGTTGAATCCAACATTCTAGCATTAGAGCAACTCAAGAAGATATCAGATAAAGGAAATCAAAAGGAAGAATATAAGTCTTCTTCATCAAATATAAAAAATCAGAAGATTTCCTTGGAGGAGATGGCAATAAAAATGGAGGAAATGTCATCTAAGTTGTCTAAACTTAGTTTGGAAAAACATAAATGGAATACAACTCAAGAAGGAAATCAAAATAAAAATCAATATAGAATACCTTATAACCCTAAGATCATGTAGAGGGATAAGAACAATAATGATGATCATAAAATCCAGACACCCTTGCAGAACAATTACATTGAAGAGAATCAAGACGCTGAAAAGGTAGATGAATATTTGGATATTCATTTGTTCAGAGATGTGATTGCTCTCAGTCACTTTACACAGAATGAATATGAAGATTCAATGAATGCATAGGCTGGGGAAGGTCCATATAATAAACTTTGTAACACAAATCAACAGGGGTAAAATATTATATCTAAATCAACTCCTTCTAAATCTGTTTCTCATAAAGACAAATATGCTCCTGCTAAACCTGCTCCTCAAAAAGATAAACCTATTTCCCCAACAGTAAAGACAGGCAGCAGAAATACTGAGAGGAATCCATTACAACTAGATATGAAATTATCAACCCCTAAAGTAGACAACTTCTCATCTCCTTTCAACCTAGAACATGAGATAAGTAATATCAAAATTCCTATTCCTCTAACTGAATTGGTTAAAACAGATTCTTATAGGAGTCATATCAGGAAATGGTTACAACCTTCTTCTGTCATAGATTCATTTACTGATGTGATTAATCTCCAAGATGAAAAACCTACTATTATCTTAGGGCCAATTGTAGAAGAGAGGGATGACTCCACTCCTCATTTTTATGTCTCATTAAATGTTAATGAAAAAATCCTCCATAACTTCATGTTAGACTCTGGATCCTCCCAGAATATTATTCCAAAGGTTTTCATGGAAGAATTAGGTTAGAAATCACTAGATAATACGATGATATTTTTTTCATTTGATTCCAAAAAATTCAAATGCTTGGGGGTTATCAAAGACCTTACTGTTTCATTATCTCAAATCCCATGAAAATTTTTAGTCATGGATACAGTTGTAGTTGATATCTCTCCTAGGTTTGGTATGTTTTTGTCCAGATCTATCTGTAAGAATCTTGGGGGATCTCTTCAAATGGATCTCTCTTATGCCACTATGCCTGTTTTTGGAGGAGAAATTACAAGACTCTATCATGAGGCCCAATTAGCATATATTATCAGTGACAGTGATCATTCTATAAATCATCCTATTTATGCAGTTGATGTGGATTTGGGATCCTTTATATTTCATATTGATATTGTTGTTCAACAGTCTTTTCCTTTGGCAAAACCAGTTGTTGCTCAACATTCTGTTGAAAATCAAAATCTTCTGTGGAAATTAAACTTTGATGGAGCCTCATCTAGAGAAGGCACAGGGGTAGGTGTAGTGCTCATTTCTCTTATACATGAAGTCATTACCATGTCTTACAATTTAGAATTCGACACAACAAATAACATTGTAGAGTATGAGGCATTGTTGTTAGGTCTCAAGGAAACCAAAGAAATGAAAATCCAACATTTGAAGGTGCATGGGAATTTTGAACTCATTGTACAACAAGTTAGAAATGTATATCAGACAAAAAAAAATCAATTGAAAGATTACAAAAATGAGGTATGTGACATCATTGAAGCCTTTTTTCTGTCTTTCAACATTGTATATATTCCAAGAAATCAGAATGAGTTGGTTGATTCACTCTTTGTGGAAACAAGTAGTTTTAAACCTCCTTTGCCCACAAATATGAAATATGAGGTTGAGGTTAGGTACATGCCTTCGATTCCCAACAATGTAAATCATTGGAGAGTATTTGAGGAATATTCCGAAATCAAAAAGTTCATTGAAGCTATAGATGATTTTTATTCAATTCATATTGATCAAGATGAATATTTACATGAGGAAAATCATAACATAAATTTTCATAATATGATTGCGGGCATACGATCTTGCAATTTCCCCCTAATCGTATCCCAAAAGGTCTGGTGCCTCTTGAAAGGATTTTTGATCATAATGATGTTCCCGTGAAGCTCCCTGATCCATAAAAAGAAGTAGAGGTGACCGATTGCAATCTTGGGACTGCTGCAAAACCCAAGCACGTTAAATTATCAAACTTCTAGTCAGAAAAATACCGAGCTAAATATGAAAAATTGTTGAAGGAATTCACTGGTATTTTTACATGGAAATATGAATATCTTAGTACCTTTGATGAAACTGTCATTCAACATAAGATACCTTTGAAAGAGAATGTAAAACCTTTCAAGAAGAAATTAAGGCAGATTAATCCTCTTTTGTTACCTATTATGGAGAAGGAATTCAATAAATGTTTAGATGCCAAGATCATTGTACCCTTGAGGTACTCTGACTGGATAGAAAATCTAGTGCTAGTGAGAAATAAGAATGGTAAAATCAGACTTTGTGTCAATTTTAGGAATTTGAACAGGTGTTCCTAAAAAGACAACTATCCATTGCCCAAAATGGAACATATATTGCAAAGGGTGGTAGGATCTAATAGGTTGTCTATGATTGATGGTTTATCTGGATACAATAAGGTAGCTATTAATCCATATGATATGGAGAATACTTCTTTTACAACACCTTGGGGTACTTTTATGTATGCCTGAATGCCTTTTGGTTTAATGAATGTTGGGGCCACATTTCAACGAGCCATGGATATTGCCTTTGTAGGAGAGAAGGATAAGTTTGTTGTCATCTACTTGGACGACATTATTGTATTCTCTAACTCTGATGAGGAGAATCTACCTCATTTGAGACAGGTATTTCTGAAGTGGAGAAGGTTTGGTCTTTCTTTACATCTAAAAAATTCTCATTTTGCTTTAGAACAAGGGAAATTTCTAGGGCATATTGTTTGTGTTGATGGAGTTAAAATTGATCCTACTAGAGTGATAACTATTCAAAATCTTTCTATCCTGGTAACTAAGAAGGAAATCCATTCTTTCCTTGGGAATATAAACTTTGTCAGAAGGTTTATTCCCAACTTTGTTGAATTGGTCAAACACATAACTGTCATGTTGAATAAAGGTAGTGAGATCAAATGGAGGAATGAAGCCAAAGATTCTTTCCAGTCTATTAAGAAAGCTATTTAATATGCCCCTATTTTGATTAGCCCATATTTTGAAAAAGTTTTTTTGATTTTTTCTTTTGCATCTCAAGATACTTTAGCAGTTGCCCTTCTACAGAGAAATTCTGAGGGTTTTGAAAAACCCATTTCCTTTTTCAGCGGGGCACTTCAGGATGCTGATTTAAAATAGGATATCATGGAGAAGCAGGATTTTTCATTGTTCAAGGCACTGAAGTCTTTTAGAGTTGATGTGTTACATTCCAAAGTCATTTCTTATGTACCATCAAGTGATATTAAAGATATCTTGACTCGGCTGGACAGTGATGGAAAGAGAAGTAAATGGATAGCTAAGCTACTTGAATATGACATGGATATCAAGCCTACCAAGCTAGTCAAAGGGCAGGGGTTGGATAAGATGCTATTTGATTCCAATTGCATAGATCTGGGAGTTGATTACATCTGTAATAATTCAGGAAATTTACAACCTCAAACCAACAGTTCTCAAGTCAATCAAAAGATTTCTGAATCAGAATGGTACAGAGATATCCTTTATTTTTTGTAGAATTTTCAAGCTCCTCCAAGAATGGATAAGTCTAAAGTAATATCCCTAAAACTCAAAGTTGTAAATTATTGTGTAAATAATCAAACTTTGTTTTGGAGGGACCCTTCTAGATTTTTACTTAGGTGTCTTGATGAAGAAGAAGCACAGAGAGTCATGTCATAATTTCATGAAGGAATGTGTGGGGGACATCACTTCTCAAAATTCACTGCATATATGATACTTAAGGCTGGGTTATGTTGGCCTAGTCTATTTTTTTATGTTTGTGCAAAGGTTAGAGCATGTGAGAAATTCCAAAGGTTTGCTGGTAAATAGAAGCTTAAGTACTTACCTCTCAAGCCTACACAAGTGTCTGCACCTTTCCAACAATGGGATTTGGATTTCATAGGTGAGATTCACCCTCCATCTAGTGGCCAACACATTTAGATTCTGAAAGATACATATTACTTCAAGAAGTGGACTGAAGTTGTACCTACAAGGAGGGAAACTGATAAGGTAATCATAAGTTTCCTTGAAGATAATATTTTGTCTAGATTTGGTTGTCTGGAAGTAATCATCATAGATAATGCTACAACTTTTAAATTCACTAACATGGTAAAATTTTGTGAAGATTATGGCATCAAGATTAGTCATTCTACTGCTTATTAACCACAAGGTAACGACCTAACTTAATCATCCAATAAAACTATGGTCAATATCATTAAAATAATTCTGGAAGATAATAAGAGGGTTTGAGATTCAAAGTTGAAATATGATTTGTGGGCTGACCGTGTTAGCACAAAGAGAGCAATTGGAAATTCATCGTTTCAGTTAGTATATGGAATGGAAGCAGTCTTTCTAGTACAACTTGTTTTTCCAGTTGTAAAATTTCTGCAAGAAATTGAAGCTGAACTTAATGATGTTATCAGAAGGATTTGTCAAATTGTATAATTGCAGAAAGCAAGAGAGAAAATTCTTGAAAAGGCACATCCGCATCAACAGAAGGTTAAAGAGACTTTTGACAAAAAATAAAAAACAGAGTAGTTGCTACCCGGGGATTTGGTTATGAAATGGGATGCTCGCAGAGAAGACCATCATGGGAATTTTGATAGCTTATGGTTAGGTCATTCAGGGTGGAGAAGGTCTTGGACAACAACACTTTCCTATTGCAGAATTTGGAAGGTGAAGAGGTTTTTGGTGGCCCAGTAAATGGGCATTTTCTGAAGAAATTATTTTACTAAAGTCGTTGGTGACTCAAATCCCATTGTACATATTGTTGTGGTGTGGTAGTTAGACAATAAAGGACTCCATATCCCAATGGACCAATACTGGACTTATCCTTTTCAATTTACAGTATTAGTTTTGATTTTTCAGTTTGTTATGTTTTGAATAACATTTCACCAAACTTTAGAAGTTGAAACAATTACTCTCTGCAGAATAACATGGCAGATAGCTTGAAGGAACAAAAGGCATAGGTCTACTAAAAGTTATTGGAGTTCCACAGGGAGAACTCCATCCCCCATGGAGCCATTTTTATCAAATATTTTGTTCTGCTAAGTCTCATCTCTCATCTCTTAGTTCTCCATTTTAAAAATTTTATGTAACCTATAAATCCAAATCACTAGTTTGATTAAGGGTGCAAAATCTTATTAAGGGGGTAAAATTTGTATTTATGTTGAGAAAAATGAGGGGTACTTAGTCTTATTAAGGGGGATAGGATTACTTATTCATATGTTTGTAAGATTGTCATATGTCATCATTCAAAGAGTCAAATTCTTTCATCAAAGGTCGTATGTCATGTCTTAGTTTCTGTTTCATGATTACTAAGTTAGATAGCGAATTTCAAGTTGTTTTCTTTTCAAACATGCCAAAGGACAAGTTTATGCAAGGCGCTACAGGAACTTCCACCTATCCCTCTTTGATCATCTCACAGATGGTTGGAATGAATTTGAGGAAGTGGATCATCCTACCTGGTTGGATGAAATATTCAAGGAAGTTATCAGGTACCAATCGTCAGTCACAACATGCAAAGGTGGGATATTTTCACATGTATGTGTCTCTTGTCCAAGATGTCACACGAATAAATTTAATTCAAAATAAATTTCTTTTAAATCTGTTGCATTATTTCATTACTATAGTTTCACACTGCAAACATGGTTGAATTTGAATTTTCATCCATAGATCCAGCAAATCCCCTATCCTTCTCGACACTGCAGGCATATCCTTTTTCTGCAGCAAATATTCCATCCTTCTGGTTGTGAAAATTGATATGGGTAAAGGTGGACACGTCAAAAGGAAAGAGCCTTAAGGGCCCGAGATTATGGAAGCATATGAAGACAACAGACTCATATTTGCTCAAGCTGGTTGGTATTTGTACTGCACCAAGTTAGATGGTTATCACTATGTTGTAGCTCGGGCGTTTGCTGAAAGTTTTAATGGACAGAGGGCCCGAATTAAAAACCTAGTTATGCAAGTTACAAAAGAATCCATAGCAACAGCTTGTAACCTCCCTACTAATGGAGAAAAGTGATTCAAAAACAAATTGATTACATGAGGGGATATAATGAGTTCATGAAACCTAAACATAGAGATCCCAATTGGGACAAGGGTATTCCTAGGTATTGGATTTTTTATGAATGGATGGAGGCCTTGCTTATGCTTAAACGACACATCACATGTGAAGGGCGCTATTCCACTGTGTTTTTGTTTCATCTCCATTTCCTTCTTCATATGTCAGAAATCAAAATAATGAGTCTACCAGATTACTTATTAACATATCTAAATAAGATGGCCATGAAAATTCATGCAAACCCTAAGACCCCTCCTCATGGAATTTATCATCGGGGATTGATTAAGATACTTATTAAAGATGAGTTGGGAAAATTACAGAGGACATGGGATCAATTCTTGATCTAGTCAGGGTTTGAGAAATAAGTACCTCCTCCTGCCACACAGTTACATAATAAAGTTGTTGAGCCTAATCAAGAAGCTTCACCCAGTGCAAGTCAACCATTAATTCCAAAGAAGGGTAAAAGAGAAGCATGCTTAAAGGTTTCAGGAGAGCTAGTGGAAGCTACTCCAACCATCCTCCATGAAGACAGAGGGTCTTCTCATATCCTAGGTGGAGGTAAGCATCCATTTCCATATGCCCAAAAGACTTATTCTAGAAGGACCAAAAGGTTGGTAAAACCTAGGGTATTGAAGGAAGATCAAAAACCTAAGACAACAAAAGAATTTTTAGACCTTGTACAACCTAAATATCATTCCCCAAAGATCATTCCTCCTATCTCAAGCTCCTCTGAAGACGATGCTTCTAGATATAAAATTTCGGTGAGAAAAAGAAACACGAGGCCTCGAAATAAATTCAAGTTGAAATCTAAAGCAATGTATAACCCTACCATTAAAGATAAGATTATCATTATTGATGAAGAATATGCAAACCCAAAAGAGGATCCATCAACAAGAAAGAAAATTCATGTAACCAAGCTTGAGAGGAATAAGTATAAGAAGGGAGGTCTGACAACAAATACAAAGACTCTTACGAGAAAAAACATAGTTTTTGCAAGAAAACAAAGTAAAAAGAATAAGAGAGGCCCAAACCCTATTATAAGATCTAAAGGGGATAAGACTAAGAGAATACAAACTCATTCTCAAACCAAGAAGACAAGAAGGAACAATTCAAATTTGTTGGCAGAAGCAACTACATTAGTTTTTCAAGGAGAATTCGCAGTTTGAGAATTTCACCTTCAATGAAAACCCTAAATTTTGACTGAAGATGATTGATAAAGGAAGAACCTTTTTGTTTCCTTGTATTAAGAGACCATTCCTCCTTTTTGTTGAGTGACTGTAACCTGGGTGAGGAAAGGTGTTAAAAAGGATTGAAAATGGTTTTTTGTATGGCGCTATAGGAAGTTCCCACAGTCTCATACACATGAAAATATTAGGGCTACAGGAACACCTGTAGCAGTCGATTGTGTATCATATATTACACAGATTCATATTTTCATAATGGAAAAAGGCTGTAAACAAGGTAAAGACTTTATGGATCATTAGATGGAGTTAGATACCATTTTTGTGGATCTACAGTCTATCTTGGGATACGATGATTCTACAGATCAATTATCATTGTTGAGTTGTCAAAGTCTTGATTTGAGTGGATCATTGAAGATCAAGAAGAGATTGGAAGGATAAAGAGGAAGATGCAGCATAATCATCTAGGTGGAAAGAAATTCAACCAAATAACTTTTTATATGCAAGGTTGTTTCCTTTATTATAGGATTGTTTTGCAAACAATTTATTATTTTGTATATCAGTAGATAGAGACATAAATTCACCTTAAGAACTTGAAGGGATTAGATTTGATGTGTCCCTGACTATCAGGTTGACCATAAATGCATGTAACCAATTCAAAAAACTATATATTGGATGAAGTAGAAAATAATGGGTTGGATCCCTGTTTTGGCTTAAAGGTTTTATTTATAAGACTATTTTGATCCATCCTACCTATGTAAAAATTTCAACTGTTAATGAAGCTGATGGCTGATGTGTATCTCTCATCTTTGTTTATCACTTCTATTTCCTCATCTTGAACATATCATTACTGTTATATGCTCATGTGACTGTATGTATGTGCTGGAAATATTTCTCTATTTTTTATAGTGCAATCTTTGCCACATGTGTGTTTGAGTCTTTTAAATCCTGTTTAGAAATGATTTTCGAGTGTAGGTTTATTCTTCTACTGGTCAAATATATTAAAGAACGTATGTTATTTGATGATTGTCAGTTTTTTTTCATTAATTCTCCTTAATCATAAATAATACTCTTTTTACTCCAACTGAGGTTTTGTTTACCTGATTTGTTGCACATAGGGAAGTGGTTCTAATAGCTCATTCATGTAACTACATTGAGATCAAGAGTGTGATCCCTCTACCTCTCTAAAACTATTTTATTTAAAACATTTAAAAACAAGTTGTGCTAGGCAAAATTCATTAGCAGTATTGAGTTGACTTCTAGCGCTAACAACCTGCCCCTTTGACAATATTGATTCTCCCTTCCTTTGATGAAGCTTGTCTTCTTTTTTTAAGGATGGATTTTCTAACTACTTGAGTAGTTAGGGTTTATTGCTTCTAGAAAATTCCGTACAAGTTTCTTCTTGAAACATTTAATTTAATTAATGCCTCATTAATTACTCATTAATGAATTCACATCATTAATATAAGTATATTGAAAGTGAGTCCCTCTCCTTTTTTAATAAAAGTTTTTATTAAACTTTTTTTTTTTAAATTCAATTAGTTTCTCTTTAAAAGAGGATGATTGTGTTTTAATTCTCGAGGAATGATAATAAACCTTTTAGCCATTTAAATTATTTCAGATGTGATCTTCATCATATTATCTTTCCAACTATATAAAATGTTTCCAAATCCGTCGCCTAGATCTCAAGATATGAGCTCGTGAAGTTGAGTTGTCACACATGCCCATCAAAATTGCAGCTGACTGATATTTTCATTTCTGGGGAAAATTTAGTATCCTTCATCATTTTAAACATATACCACCGTATTCTACGTCGAAATAAATTTCCAACGGTATAAAGTTTGTGTGATTCCGACACCCGGAGCTCAAGTTATGGCCTCTACAAGATCGTGACTCAGCCACCATTGATCAAAGTTCATGGACAAATATGGGCCCTTGGATTAAATTTCGTGGACAAATATGGGCCCTTGGACAAATTTGGGCCCATGGATTAATATATTTCCATGTGTAAGGCTCTTATTGGATGCGACATGGCATTCCTCCATAGGATTAATCAAGTTTCCATGTCATCCAAGGAATGTTTCACATATGGCATAAGATTAAAGGTGTTTGATTAAAATAATACATAAAGTTTAAAAGTGAAAGATTAAAATAATAGTAAAAAATGTTTGGATATGAAATGTATTAAGTGTGGGAGGGTGAATGAGAGAGGGGGAAAGGGTAGTTAGGGAGGGGGAGAAGTGTATATGCTGGAGGTGAGGGGGCGACGTAGGGTGAGGTGAGAGGGGAGTGTTTGTAGGTGTCGGAGTATCGAGTTGGAGGGTTGGGAAAGTGAGGGGGTATGAGAGTATGGAGGGTTTTCCAACCCACCATTAATTATAAATAAGTGATTTCGTGAGGGGTAAGTTGGGGTATTTTAGGAGGGGAATTTTGTAGGGAGTGGAAGTGAGGGGGTGGGAAATGTGGGGAGTGGACAAGGGTTGGGGAGTGAGGAAAATGAGGAGGTGAGGTGAGTTTGTTGGGGACAGATGTGAGGGGATTAAGGGGAGAGGTGAGACAGTTACATCGACTCCGAACGACCGCCATAACTTGAATAAAAAATAATTATGGGATATGAGGGGTGAGGGAAGAGAGAAAAATGACATGTGCCCATGAGAAATACCATGAAGATTTTTTATGGGTTTCAAACCCAACACAAGAAGATTTTCAAGGGTTTTGATTCCAAAAAGATTTAAAATCTCTTTCAAAATATTATCTTTATTCCATGTTTCTTCTTCAAACTTTAAACCTAGATATCTTGAGCATAAGAACTTGAATTTCTGATCCGAGAAATGTGTGATGAAGATGAGAATGGGGACCACATAATGAACTTATAATAGTTCAAAAAATTTCATCTTCTGGTATCATTTTTTAATCCAAGAGTGGGAAAATATGGATGACCAAATTTTGGTCAACAAATGACTCCAACTGTGGGATAGTGACCCCCTATGGGTTGCTAACAACACCAAAATCTCAATACCAGTTACCTTCTCCGTTGGGCTATGGAGTCATCTTCAAAATAAATTCGTGTAACTCTTCTTTTTTCATGGATTTGCCTTCGAGTTTGACTGCGTTATTGTGCAACATTGAACAAAAATATATACATATATGATCTACCTGCCCTAACTTACTTGAAAAAAAGGGGCACCTTAGGTGTAGGAATATTTCCAATGGAGCCATTCAAGCATCCATCTAACTTGTAGAATGAGCTCCTAAATTGGGCAATATGTTGAGGCCGCTACCAAATGATAAAAACCATGCCCAAAGTATATTGTGATGATACTGAGCAATATGTGCTTGAAATATAATTGTATTTCTTGACCAACAATTCTTTGGAACCATCATTCAATTAAATCAACTTTTATTTGGTCAAGAATATTGTGTTCTTTGATTGGATAAGGAGTTTCCAATATGAGAATAATTTCATCTTTTTCCTTATCATCAACCACATCTAAGATTTCTGATTCAACATCAATTCTTTGAAGGAATTCTTCCTTTGTCAAATGATCATGTCTCCATAGTGAGGTTGCAATGGTGAAATGTTGGTGAACTTTTGTGGGGAAATGTAAGGCCATATTTTGTTGTTCATCAATAACTTCATGATCTTCGGAAATAAAACATATCATCCATGATTCCTCTTGCTGCAAATGTCTTTCCTTTGATGCTTGGAAAATGCTTTCTTCATGAAACTCTGCTTCAGGAAAACAATCAACATAATACAAATCTGATGTAAAGTGATGATTTCTATCCCTCCGATGTAAACATTGTTGTTGTGGCTTGATGTACATTGGTTGCATTATTTGAGACTTTGCTACAATCTTTTCAAATTGAATTAAGTCCTCATGTTCATCATTTATTTCGCTATAATCATAATTCTCAAATTGAGCACATGAAAGGTTGAAATTTACCTCCCATGAATCATACAGAGGATGATGCTCTTCTTGGATTGAAAATTTAGTATTTTCATTTTCTATTTCAATATCAGGATCTAAAAATAAAAAAAATCATTTATTTCCTCAAAGTTTTCTTCTAAATTCATTCCTCCGTTGTCTTGGATAAATTTTGGGGGGTGTAATATGTTGGCACCGGTTTCAATAACAAATGTTTCAATGAGTTGATCTCACTGCATTAATTCTTTCCAGCTATTTTTTCCTTCTTGCCTCAAGAGAAATCTGAAGTTTGTGGGAAAAATACTTTCGTAACAACTGAAAATAATGACAACGTTTGGAAACATTTCTTGAGGAATCTCATGAAGAACTTTCATAGATCTGAAAGAAAAATCTTTAATTGTTTCTTCTTTGTTCATCCCGATTTCAACCAACTTGGAGAAAAAAGAATATGGATCTTTTCTTGAGAAATATCTTTCGACAAACAAATTTTCTAGTACATCCCAACTAGTGATGGTTCCGGGAAGCAATGAATAAAACCATTCACGAGCATCTTATTTTAAAGTCAAGATAAATAACCGGCATGCAACATCATTTTTAGCCACATTAAAAATTTCACAATCACTGTCAAATTTAATCAAATGTTTATTTGCATCTTCTAAAACATTCCTGTAGAATGTCAAGAATTTGTCCATGGAAATATCTGGCAAGGGGTGAAATTCTCCTTGCAAACTGAGTGGGCTTATGTGCAACCTTTTCTTTCTTTGGATACCTTCTCCTTTTACTATTCCTTGAACAAATTCTATTGATGGAGGAAGTGAAATAGCTTGATAGCATGAGAAAAATTCCTCAGAGGAGTCTTCATATATGTCTTCTTGAAATTCTTAGATCATTTTAGTGAAGTCACCATGGCATATTTATTTAAGATCTTGAATTTTGAGAATGGAGTTGCCAGGGAGATCATCCTCCCAAATCTTTGGTGGTTTTATGATTCCATAAAGTTTGTCACAACTGTTTTTTGACTGAAATTTCAACAATAAACCTTCAAGGACATTCAATGTTCTTTGAACAAGGTTCTCCAAAACCCAATTCATCTTGAATCAATCTCTAAATTTTCTCTCAAACTACAACCATACTGCTTTTAGTCTTACAATAATATATGATCCAAAAGGTATCATATCTCTTGAAAAAAAATGGTTCCCCAGTATGGTCGCCAAAAATGTTGATGCTTGAATCCGTCAAGACCGAAATGAAAACCTCACGAGGACATTATCCCCCCTTCGTTTTTAGAGGGGTGGTACTCCTCTTGGACTAAAATATATATCTGTGATATCTTTGATTGGGAGAGTGCTAGGCAACAAACCATAAATCTCTATTTCTTTATATTATGAAATAAATTGGTTCTTCAATAACTTGATTACAATCTTTATGTGTAGCAAAAGAAAATATTGAAAGAGGGCTTCAACATCTGAATTAAATTGTGATCAGCATCACACACGATCTTCTTAACAATATATAAATACATCGATATCTTCTTCATAAGAGAGAATGATTTGATCATCTAAAATAATTTAATAAAGTACTGCAAACACGATCAAAAGAGAATTTGATAGGTCCACCTCAAATACTTTATATTGTGAAAACATGGTTACAAAGCACAATCGAGATCAACCCCATGCAATTCTTTATGGAGTTCTATTTATAAAAGATGTTCTTTGTTACAAAATATTTTTCAACCATATAGGTGGTTGCAAATACTCCATGATCATACAAGAAAAGATCTTAGAAGAATATAATAATAACATTCAACAACTCAGCCTTGTGCCCAACTCTGAGATTCGAGCAAAAAACTATGAGAAGTGGTGTAGAAGAATATATATATA
>JASDQU011504920.1:26782-38348 GCA_032191745.1 Picea mariana | reverse complement strand
GAAAACAACCAAGTGCAACTGACTGTTTAATAATTGATAAGGTTGCAAATATGGTAGCCTCGATGGAAATAATAGTAGTGATGGTTGAAATGAAAAACATAAGATAATAATATATATCTGGAATAGACCTATAAAAGGATTCTATGACATCATCTTGATGGTGCAGAATATATGTATCCAGTCCCAAATATTGCAACAGCAGAAAATGAAACACAATTGATGTGAATGCAATTTGAAGAGCCAAGGTTGAAACTTGGGCCAAATTAGCAAATATTGCTTCTGTACCTGTTATATTAAGCATAATCCCTCATAGAGAATCCTAGTTATGTTTCTTTCCTCTTCTAAGATATTGAACCATATCAAATGGAGAGAAATCATTTGATCTTTCATGACTTGCACATCATTCTTATATATATTATATGCTCCAATACTTCCAATGCATAGGAACCAAAAGAAAATTGTTGGTGCAAACAACCATACAACTTTGTCTGTGCCATAATGCTACATTCTAAATAGAATAACCAAGATGACCACTGCAACAACCACAACTACAATAGTTTTCATCCCATGATGCTCTAACTTGATAACATGGATAGAGGAAAGGACTAAGATAGAAGGAGTACAAATTCCATCTCATGAACATGCAAGTGCCAACAAGTATAAGAAGAAGAAGTGCATTTTTTATCATAGATATTTACCTCCAACCATTTCTTTATTCTTGTGACACATGATTTATCTTTAATTTTTCTTTTTGTCTACTATAGGTTGTGATTTTTTCATGTGTGGTATTGATCTGGAATAGTGTTCACTTTAGCATGTCTATAGAGTAATAAATACAAAGAAAATGTTCCACCTTCTCCCTTGTGATTGGCCCTCAATACCACACAGACATATTTCAGAAGAGGAATTAGTGTTATAGTATATATAATTTATGAAATAGCTTCCATTACATCTTCAGAATCATGGATGTCTTTTGGAAATGTGCTACCAAAAACATTTAGTGGAGATGTTCACAAGTCTCCATAAAAAACCCCAAAGCTATGGAATGCAATACACACAACCATTAAAGCTGACATTTTAGATTCACAAGAGAAGGCTCATATGGAGGGTAAACCAACTTACTTGACAGTTTGAAAATGAAGGATTGAAAAATTCAAGGGAAGCTTTTGCAAGGCTTCTGAGCTTCGACAACTCTGGAACTGACATATAAAATGAAAACAAAAAATATGAATACAGTTTTGTATATCAACGAGCTAATATAATATCAAAATACTTTAATAATAAAATAATTCTATGGATGATCAACCATATATTGCACAGATACCACTCCAACAAAAATTCAGTCAAGTGTGTCTCAAAGCATCCAATTACTAAAATTATTGCTCAATAAAATATGCTTCACAATGATTGAAGTTTGTGATACAATTTTCTAAGTTCAATTTAGTATGATATCTAAYGCTTGTACAACAATACATGGGTATTATTTTCTTCGGGAAGACTTAAKATCTCATTCAAAATGGGAACTAGGTATTTTTTTCTAAGTTCAATTTAGTATGATGTCTAACACTTGTACAACAATACATGGGTATTTTTTTTCTSTGGTAAGACTTAAGATCTCATTCAAAATGAGAACTGGTGCATAAAGGAATGTACACAACATCCACATATGGATCATCCATAATATTCAAATAGTTATTACTCCAACATTTCACTCCATCCCACCATTCACGGCATTATATAAAAGTCAAGAAAATGGAACAACTTGTTTTAGATGTAAAGTTCTGAAATGTGGTTGCTTGGGTTAATTGACTATTTTTTGTTCTAGAAAATCATCAACAGAAAATAAGAACCTAGATGTCCTTGTAATAATAGCCATACATTAAAATGAAACTATCATGCATTTACTAAATGACATTGTTCTTTATACTCACATTTAAGTCGCATTGTAACTTCACTTTCTATTTATTGCATTTTCAAAGTAATACTATTAGATTCATAATGAAGAAAACTGCAGAAACATAATGGAAATAACTGAAGCAATCCAAAAACCATGATGAATAGAGATAAATAGAATATTGGCAGAAAAGACATACTCTATAATCATTATTGAGAGAGAAAATAACCATGTACATAGACGCACATATATAATACAAATATACCATAATTGTCATGTAACTATATAATAGTTAGGTAAACTAAAAAACTATGATTAGAGTTTTTAACATCACCTCTTAATCATAAGTTCATTCTTGCCTGAAAAAATGTCACTACTTGACAATCAAGAATGTGTCAAGTGAATATTCAGAGGGCTGGTTGAAGATGCTCTATGAACCCTAAAAAAATAACAGAAGTTGATATCTTCTACTAAATTGGTCGTTTAAGGGTGACCACAAACTCATTTGGTGGTTTCAGGATGACCACAAATCAATCTGGTGGTTTTGGGATGAACAAATACCAAATGTCTAGCAGAAGATGATGTATTCTACTAAATGACATGGTTTTAAGTTGACCATAAACTAATAAGAACTCAAGGCTCAAAAATATGAAAATGTAACAAACATAACTTCATGTCTTCTGCTCAATTGGTGGTTTTAAGATGACCACAAACTATCAAGAGCTCAAGGCTCAAAAAACTATGAATGGAATGGTTTTAGGATTACCACAAACCATATCAACAATAATATGTTTAGGAACAAGACTACATACCAGGAACTAGGTTTCATACTTGATCATTTGTTCCCAGGCTCTAAATCAAACTTGGAACCTGAATGCGAACTTTAGATTTTCCCCATGTCAGGGACAAGTAGTTCAAATTCCCTTGACCGTCATTCACAATTATGGCCAAGAATAGATCCAACACCTGTATAAGATACTGGAACAATGTGTATGATTTCACAATGTATACACGGATGAAGATCAAAACAATAATCTATCATCTGATCATTATCAACTTCATTGAATTCACTGATCTGATCACTATCAACTTCATTGAATTCATTGATCTGATCATTATCAACTTCATTAAATTCACTGATTTGATCATTATAAACTTCATTGACTTCACTAATTTTGCTGTGAGCAGACTACATGCTTGTGTTCACATACTTTGGTCCCTCAATCTGAGATTATTATCTCATATTTCCCCCCATTAATCGAAGACTCAATGTCTCTGATACACCATCAATCTATAGAGTGGTTCATGCCACAACTTTGACACAACATCCTCTCTATGGACAAGAGGAATATAGCTTCATGACTCAACAAGACTTACTAAATAGATGGGGAATACAACATCCTATGGAAAGACTTACAACTTGGACCAAAATCTTAGGGGTGTCGGGTACAACTGATCATGCACCCTATTACAATCATATTCTGAATAGACACAAGTCCAAAATGCAGGATAGAGACAAGTCCTGAATGAACTGCAAATCAAAGGTAGACTTTGAAACTTGAAGTTTGACATTTCTCACTAATTTCCCCCCTGTCAACTAAAAAGTGAGAAGTATAGATAATCAAATGATAGAAAAGGGTAATCAAACCATCTTCCAACGGAGTCTAAAGACTTGATCTTCAACTAATAAGACTACATCAATTGGGCCTCGATCATACCCTATATCATCCAATCCTAAAAAAAAATCATGTCCGTCAACTATAGAAATATCTTCAATCAAGTACGGTTGTACTTGTGTATAAATTTGTCGATAAGAATGCTCCAATAAATTGGCTTCCAAATTCCAACGCCAATTCCCTAACCATTTAAAATGAATATGCTTTTTCTTTCTCTTTTGACACCTTACTGAGAGGTGTTTTGTCTTCCCACAAAATCTACATGGGTGAAGATCAAAACAATTTGACTTATCATGGCCAAATCGATGGCAGTGTTTGCACTTTATGGGTTCTTTATCCATCTGATTATCATGATCATACAAATATGGAATATTTGTAGCAACATCATCATCAACAATATCATGTACCTATTTCTTATGAATATCCTCAAGCTATGTCTTATTATCATCATTCAAAAAACATCCACTCACAAAGAAAATAGGTTTTCTATAATTAGGAATATGAAAAAGGTTGTTAGCATCCTTTTCATATCCTAGTACATTTCGATTTATTTTAAAGCGTAAGTCTTCCCATGGTTGAACAATTCTAATTTATTTTCCACATTTATCCATAACGTTTTCTGACATAAGGACTTCATCCAACTCATGTTCATGTTTATGAGTGTCATCACTAATACCCTGAGCATCTTCATTATTTTCATCCTTGATGTCATTTTGTTTGTTGAAATCACATTGTTGGTGTCGAAGGAGATTTAACTCATCATATAACATTTTGTTTTTAAGTTTGAACATATCAACATTCTTGTGCATTACTTGTAAACAAGTAATCACTGTACTGAGAGTGCATTTGTTTATTGCAACTGTAGATTCCGTAGTTGAGTTAATTAATGTGTGCAATATTGTAAATATTTCTTCAATTCTTTCCATTATAACACCTTATAACACGTTTACAAAAAGTCTTCAAATTAATAACAAACCCTTACAAATCTAATTACAATCAATGGAGAGAACTCCTCCATACAAAACCTTATAACTCCTTAAATACACATCAAATTATTCCTTTAAGTTCTATTACAAAAAATAATGAACTTATAACTCCTTGAGTTTCCCTTGAAATACAATTTTGTTTTTAATAAACATAATGAAATCCACTTATCACTCCAAATTTTTTTAAGGGATCTTGCATAAAGCTATAACCCTCATAAAAAAATATTTTAATATTCTTTATGAAAATATTTATAGCTTATTCACATGCCACTTCATAAAAGAAATTAAAAGACAATAACTTAAAAACATATGTTCCTTAAATCATATTCCTTTGTCACGTTGGCTGGATCTATAACTCTCCAACATTATAAATGTCCTATAATAAACTCTCAATGCAATTTTGTTTTTTACAACTTTATGATTTCACCTATTTTCTTAGGGTTTCATTTATCAGGCATACATGGTGAGTCGAATCTTTACCACTCGTTCATGAGTTGAGTGTAGGATTAACACTCATATTTTGTTTCCTCTATGGCTCCACACGATTATTCCTTACTGACCATGAATATTCCATGCGATCTTGACCCTTTACCAAAAACCTCTACTAGTAGTGGACGCACAATGGCTTCCTCAGAACTAGATATGGGGTTACCAAAAAACCCATTTGATTTGTCTACAATGTCTCGCCTACTTAATGATCCCAACATAAAAGAATTAGCAGAGCAGATAACCACGGATCCATCATTCAATCATATGGTCGAGCAACTTCAATAGAGCGTGCATCATGCAAGGCAAGATGGTATTCCACAACTGGATACCCAACAATATTTCTCTACAATGCAATAGGTTATGCAGAACCCTTAGTTCATGACCATGGTAGAACGACTTAGTAATTCTCTCATGCAAGATCCATCCATGTCCAGTATGTTAGAGAATCTTTCAGGTATTTGTTGCATCTGTCTCTCTCCACACACACAAACTTCATGGTTTTCAATRGGAAACATTTACTTGTCCATCGGTTCTTCCTCATCTACCATGGTACTACCACGCACTAAAAACTATCATTCTCTCATAAACTACTAGGTCCATAAGATYARTATCATTCTTTGATACCACTGTTAGATTCACAATGAAGAAAAATGGAGAAACATAATGGAAATAATTGAAGCAATCAAAAAGCCATGATGAAKAGAGATAAATAGAATATTGGCAAAAAAKACATCATCTATAATCATTAATGAGCAATCAAATAATCATGTACATAGACATACATATATAATACAAATATACCATAACTKTCATGTAACCGTATAACAGTTAAGTAAACTAATGAACTATGATTAGAGTTTTTAACAAATACAACTATTGTTTTACTAAAAGGTAGATATTTATTTYATGTTATTTTAAATATCCATGAAAACGACTTGAGGTAGGGGTTAAATTTATTTCAATCTATGGTTCACACCCTATCAAGATGGTGTGGCCTCACCTTCTCTTAAAGACATCTAGGGTCCATGTAACCATATTAAATACCAAATCCCATACCCATATTCTTTCTAAGGTATGCCATTTTTCTATTAGTTGGTCTGTGCTTTGGAATAAAAGATTGAAGTTATTATTGCTGCAAGTGCCAAGTTTGAAACATGGTATTTTGTCACCATGATATCATCTTCCTAAATCTATAGAGAGACATGATTCCACTTGTTTGATCTTGTGAGAAAAAAATGAATTCTAAATTTCTATCTGGGCTGTTCAAATGTCATTCCTATTTTGAGTCCATACAGCCTCAAGTGTTGTAACTTGGATTCAATACAAATTTTAATGCATCCATTTTCTAAAAGTATGAATTTAAATTCACATGATGGGTTTCAAGTTGATTGGATATCTATCTATGTGTTTCTCCAAGGACTCTACTTTCAAAAAATGATGATAAGATGTTAACTCGTTGTTTAGTTCATAGCTTTTTGGTAGCTCAGACCTCATTTAAGGATGAGAAGGTTGTTCCTTCCCTTTACATGGCCAACTCCCATGTCTCTTAACTACATTCCAAGCTCAATCAACTTCATAATCATATGAGAACCATCTCCAACACTATCATCTGAAATTTTTCACTTCTTTGAAGGATACCTTGAACAACCCCAAAAGGAAGAATTTATAAGCATGGATCATGAAACTAGAGGGTAAAAGGAAGTCCTTGTCAGTAGGCCAATGTTTCTTCCCTCCTAGTGGACTACAACTTGAAAGGTTTCCTTCTTTATTTTCCATGAGGATCCAACTAAGCCTTATGATGTTCCAAATCTCTCTCAAAATTTTCCCATATTTCTTTTCCCTCTTAAGAGACATGATTGGTGGAAAACCATCTTCCAAGGAGATATTGGCATAACATGTGACAAGAATAAGGGAATATCATAGAAATCATTTTCTATATTGAATCCAAAATTCATAGATCAAGAGAAAAGCACAATCACAATCAATAACTAGGGAAATTACAAGTCGTAAAATGTGTATTAAATCAAATATGCAGTGTTACCCAATTTCTTCACTTGGGAGAATTCATATATTTAATGCACATTGTTTGATGTTACCCATGGAATCAAATCTACAATATGATTCATGTTCAATTCCAAAAGGAAAAGACATGAATATTAATAGGACATTAATTAGATTTTTTTTTGCCACATGAGTTGAGACAAAGATAAAGAAAGTTTTAACACCACTTTGTTACTACACAAGAAAGCCTATTTTTCTACCAAAATTCACTCTCAAGTCCCAACTGTAACTAGATTTTGAAGTTAAAAATGAATTTGTGATACCAGTTTCATTGGAAAGCAAGAAAAATAAGCATAACAATGAACATCAAAACTAGATATTCAATCAAAATTATATCATGTTGTTGGGAAGAGGAAGAAAAAAATAGCCTAAAACCAGAGCATAAGCAAGAAATATTAAACACACATTAAACCAAGCATAACAATCCAACAATTGACACAATGATTTATGTGGAAACCCAAATTGAGAAAAAACCATGAGCAATGATTATCGATCTTCTTCTTATTCAAGGGAGAATTACAATAGCCAATCTTAGGCATACAACCATCCTCTCCTCACACAATGTACTCTCTTGCACTCACATTGTCCTCTACCTCTATGTGTATGCTCATATATAACATCTAGCACTTAGTTACATTGACTGATCATGAATAGATCACATAGTTACAGAAGCAATTCATAAGTATATTGCATGCATGCGCATGTGCATGTGCATGTGCATATACATGTGCATTTGCATGTGACCGCATCAGAAAATTCATTGGCATGTTTCCAACAATATCCACCTTGACAATAATTTATCTGATATATCATGCCCTTAATTAATTCATCACGTTTTCTGCAATCCAAGAGAAGCCAAACACCATCACTGCTCCGCAACTTCTCCGACAATACCGTTACATGAACATTCCTACAAGATTCACTCCAACATGGAACATTATGTCTCCATTAGTAACCTATCTAATAAACTGATGCACTTGTCCAAATATAATGAATCATAACCACATACCAAATCACTGCAAACACTGTAGGTGATACTTGTGCTTCTAGTTTGAAGCACCCATTTTCATGCTCTTGACCTGGTTTTTCCATGTGTCTACTGACAACACCAACTGCATGTGAAATTTTGACCATTTATCCATCATAATCATCAAACTTCCTACTAGCATATAATACTCCATACATCTTTTCTTCTTCATTAGTTAGGACATAAACCTAAAGAAAAATTACAATGTAAAGCCAAAGATATTTTACCAGTTTCACATTATTCATATCGAATTTCTTGAGTATCTTCACCACATACTTCTACTGTGATAACCAAGCTTACCATCCTTTCTTTCTATGTGTATTATCATTCCCAAGATTTATTTTGCTGCTCCCAGATCCTTCATAACAAACACCCTAACCAACTGAGCCAACGTTTTGACCTCAACCATGCTTGTGCTTGCAACAAGCATAACATATAACACCAAGATAATGAATATACCATAAAAAAAATGTTTATACTCACTTCCTATAAAATTATGAAGGAATCAATCATATTGTACCATTTTCCTAGCATGCTTTAGGCCATACAATGATTTTTGAGTTTGCAAACAAATCTCCTGTTGCAATTCTGAACTAATCGTTCTGGTTGTTTCATATACATCCCCTTATAAAAGGAGATTCATCAAACACTGCATCTTTGTCCATGATGATTCTGTGGGTAGTAGGATCCCACAGTCTGCACCCTTTAACATCATCACCATATCAAAGATCTCCTTGTTTTATTCGAGTATTACTTATATTGTTGATAAAAAATATAAGCATCACAACCGAATAATTTCACATTTGAGTAATTACCAGATCACCTGTTCATACCTCTTCCTGAATCTTCTTGTCTTTTGCAACTGATGGTGACCGAGTTACTAAATAGAACAACCACTTTTATCCACAACTATTGTTGCAACTTGGCATTACTGAACATTCCTATTCGATCCCAAATTCTTTGCAATACTTTCCAAATTCCATGGATATGAACTTACCTTCATTATATATTCTCAAACACTTGATTGACTTGCCAACACAATGACCTTTCTATAGAACCACCTTTCTAAACTAGACACACTTCTCCACCTCAAACTTTTCATTCGAACAACTTTGAAAAAATCTCGCCAAACCAGCCAAGTAAGCCTTCACTGCTTACCTCCAGGCCCATTTACAATGGAGTTCACCAAGCCTTTTATAGGCTTCATTACATGAAAATCCATGGACACAATACCACATGATACCCAAAACACATGGACCAAAAAAACCACCTGCTTTGACCTAAAAACTTATTTAACTCATTAACTCTTTCACTGAGTTAAGGATAAATCAACATACATTCCCCCCCACATATTCAATCTATCTAAATATATGTCTAGAATTTTCATAGGTGACCTAATAAAACAAGGGTACACATGCCTATCCAGGTCTTACAAACATATGCCCATTTACATGCAATCAATAATTTCTACAACTCCAAAGTAAATACATTTTTTATTATTATTATTATTTCATGGTGACTCAACCATCACCACCCTACACCGTCTATATGAACATAGGTGGAGAGACACACCATACAAAAGAAACTTGTTGTGGAGTCCTCTTTGGATGCTTGTTGTCTTTTCCAACAATCCTTCTTGGGATGCCCATATTTGCCACAAAACCAAATTTTTTCCTTTCCCTTAATTTCTTTTGACTTAGACCTCGTTGTACCTTTCTGATCTTTTCCTAATTCTATAGATATACCTCTAACCACCATTGCTTATGATTTTGAGGTTTCCTTACTGAATCTTCTCCTCATCTCCTCAGACAAAAAATCTCCAACAACAATGTCATAATCAATGGTATTTTTTGTGCTAAACCACATCATTGTGACCAGATTATCCCAAGACTCAAGAAACCACCTTGTCCTCATCTTTGAACTTTACTTCCATACTAGTTAATTGAAAAATCAGAGTATTGAAAACATTGAACTGATCATCAATTTTTGTACCTTCTTTCATCCTCAAGTTGTACAACTGCATCTTCAAGAAGATTTTGTTTGACTTGTTCTTTGTCATATACAAACTCTCTAGTTTGGTCCACAAACATGCTATTGTCACCTCTTTAGTAATGTTAAACAACACCTCATCTGTGAGACACAAAAAAATAGTACTGAGAGCTCTTGCATCCAGATCCTCCCAATCCTTGCCTGTCATGCTTGCCAGTTTCTTTGACTTTCTAGCCAAGGCCTTTTGCAATCCTTATTGCACAAGCATATCCTGCATGTTGAGTTTCCATAACAAAAATTTATTCTTACTGCTTAATTTATCCACCTCAAACTTAGAACTCTGCACTTTCGCCATTAGCAGAAGAAAAAACTCCAAAACCACTGCTTATAAAACCAAGCCCTTTATATGGAAAAATAACCATATACTTAAATATTGAACCCAAAAATAATGGTGAAAATGTTTTAAAAAATATTTTTATACCCTAATAAAACCTTTTACAAAATCCACAAAAGTACAACTCTTTAAAAGTAATATTTAATATCCTCCCAATGGAAAAATCTTTATATGGCATCCACCTTTAAACATCCACTCACTCTTTATTAATGGGTTGAACTTATACTCCACCTCACCCACTTGTTTTATTAAAAAGCATTAAATTTCATGACCATGTCACCCTTAATAAGCCAAGAAACATTTCATACCCTTTGCAAAACTTTAGTTTATACCACTCGAATACTTTTAAACCATGCACAAAGTTTTCTTAAAGATTGACACTCCTCTACGGGTGGAAATGGAGTGTTAGTTTTGAAATCAATGCTCCTTCTGTGTGGATGGGGTATCAMTGATTTGTTAKYACTCTATGGTGCACAAACTGTGTGCACCAATTTCCCAAAAATCCATATTTTTAAGTGTGAGAGTGTCGGCGTGCCTCTAACACTATTTGGGGAGCGATGATGACCTACTACTCACTCAATCACACATTCTTGCGTTCAAAGGAGACCTGCACATAATTCTCCTTGGTGCACCTGTGACACCTACTCAACCTGCTCGGATACCACTTATTGGGAAGTGGAAGCAAAACTTAGCATAAAACCAGATCATAAGAAATAAATATTAAACACGCATTAAACCAAGCAAAACAATCACCCAATTGACACAATGATTTATGTCGAAACCCAAATCACGAAAAAACCACGGGAAATGATTATCGATTTTTTTCTTATTCAAGGGAGAATTATAATAGCCAATATCAGGAATACAACGATCCTATCCTCACACAATCTACTTGCTTGCACTCATATTGTCCTCTACCTCTATGGGTATGCTCATATATATAACATCTAGCACTCAGTTACATAGACTAATCATGAATAGATCACATAGTTACACGAACAATTCATAAGTAGATTGCATGCATGCGCATGTGCATCTACATGTGACCGC
>JASDQU011504920.1:3471-15229 GCA_032191745.1 Picea mariana | reverse complement strand
AGAGCACTGTAAGGCATAGGGGGTATTGATCTGCTCTCGCTCACCACAGGTTTGTCAACCTGTGGTGGGCTTGAGTCAACAAAATTATTGCATTTAAGAAAATCATCCCAACAGTCTCGGTGTAACCCCAACTTACAAACTATAAGCATTTTAATTAACCCAAAATGAAAAAGACTGGTATCGGACTGGCTCCGTTTGTACCTTTTAGACATTTTAAATAGACTCCTATGCAAGTAGTAAGGCATATTAAGCTCATAGCCCATGAAAACCATCAATAGCCGAAGGTGATACCAGAACATGAAACCATACCAGCCCTCGCAGGTAACGAACTGCTTGGTTATCATGAGCAAGTCGTGCCAGCGTTGCCTAAGCATATTTGCAGGCAAACCCTTGTCACAAGAACTCACCCTTCGTGACTGGAAGAGTAATGTCCACGGTGCATCTTCCACTTTGCAATTTTTTGACCATTTCTGTTCGACAGCAGGCAGACCGGTAGCCAAACTGAGAAATTTCTCATCGATTTCCAATTGCACATCCCCAACCTTGGCTCGGTAGCCATCAAAGGTTAATGCAAATTGCGGAGCCACACCAGGGTTAAAGCCATCAAACTTTCGTATGAACGGGAGCCATCCGAATTCCTCAAGGTCGTTGTAAGCACCATCGAACATCAACAATGCCTGGCTGCCATTGGGTTCAGCCCTTACGACTGGGGCCATGGTGCAGGTGCATGGTAGGGTTTGGATTGAACACAACAACACACAAGGGAAAAAATCGATAGGGCTAACAGCTGCAAGCGTTCAAAGGGGAGGCAAATCAATATGCACGTGCAAAGGTGGTGGGATTATCACCACCATGCAGGATATTAATGGCACAGTACAACACTGTTTAATAAATTATGACATCACTCAAACCACATTAATCGGTTAACACAAGGATTTAAACGGTGGATAGTGATACCAAGGCACCATTGTATCGTTTGAAACCATGAACATTCAATATAGAATCAAACCCCAAGTTAATACGTGCCATTGTCATAATTCAAACCATTAAATCAAAAATCCAAATGTTTCACCAGCGCACCATATATAACTTTATACTATTGCCACTCAAATATGAAATCAAACTCATATGTTACCCATGCGATTTTTGCATAATCAAAGTTTATAAAACATTGCAACAAGAGATTTCAAAAAATCGATAAGTCAAAAGCTTATAATAGTGAGGATCACATCATATAAAACAAGATCAACCATGACCCTTATGAAATCAAATATAACCCATAACTTAACATGCTCAATGCCTTATCAATAAAATAAAAATCCAGTTGCGCAATCAAAGTAAGAATAGGCAAATGGACATAGTTCAAAAAATAAACCAAAGGTAAGTACCAATCAACATATCAATGAGCAGATCATGACAGTCCAAATAATGATGGAGGAGTTTTCACGCTTTCAGTCATGAAAACTAAATCGTTACCAATTACAAATGTCAAATGAAATAAAAATGTCTTTTGTTTTCAAAATGCGACAGAAATTTGAAGTTCAAGAGACATAGGTGTAGGCAGCTTTGAGGGAAATTGAAAAAATTGAATTGGCTACCAACAATGGCGACACACTGGGAGAAGCAGTTATCTCTGTCGAAAGAAACAAATTCAGATTAGGATAATAAAGAAAATTTCAACTCAAAAACAACAACCAGAAAATCGTACAAACATCATCATTACTCTCTTTTCCAGTGATGTTTTAAAAGATGCAAACTAATAACAGTCTTAAGATCAACAAGTCACGATTTTTATGATAAAATATTCAATACTGTTGGCATGGCCACTGCTGCCAGCAGGCGTCCATAGCCTCGACAGGGTTTCCATTTAACCCACTCGGACGTCTGTATCCTGTCAAGAAGTTCTAGATTAGAATAAAGGACTTTAAAAGAGGTTTCTTATAATTTTTACAGATTTTCATTTACTCGACATTACTTCGCTGCCAGCAGGCCTGTTCAGTACCCCGACGAAGTTGTCTTGGTTCCATGCTTGCATTTACCCACTGCCAGCGGACCTGTTCAGTATCCTGACGGGTTTAAAAACACTTCCCACAGCTCTTATTTTATTTTTTTGTTTTTCTTTATATATAGCTGAGCGGGGTGACGCTGAAAAATCTTGGTATTTTATCATATTTTTTAGACCTCATCAGAATTTTTTTTGACACTGTCCTTTATTCAGCACTAGAAATGTTTTATTTCTAAAACAACTTACTATGACAGGGAGACATCCTTTTGATTCATTCCTTTATGGAAAAGGTACAGTGTAAAAAGATAAATATAATCATGACAAACTTCACTCAGAGATTGAAATCAATAACTTCTTTCAAACAACAAAATTTTCCAACATAAATATTTTGTAGAAATATATCACTAATGTTCGTACAACCTTTCAGAAGTTATTTCAGTGAAGATATTTTCCCATGGTCTTTATCTGAATAGGTCAGTACACAGGCATGGATATGTTTCAAAAAACATAAAAAACTGATCAATCCAAATCAAAATAAAAAACGAAAATAAAGGCAAAAATAAAAACAAAAGGAAATATTTACATAATATACAAGGGTAGTAATCAAGCGAAGTATCTTTTCAGGGCTTGGCCATTCACCAGATAGGTGTCAAGCTGCCCTCAAGATTCTGCAATCGAAAGGAACTAGGACCCAACTTTTCAGCAATCAAAAATGGCCCAAGCCACAAATTTTGAAACTTGGTATGTTCACCCTTCCCTTCGTGTGGTTTGTCCCACTTTAAGACGAGATCGCCAACTTCAAAATTCCTATCAGAAGCAGAATTAGAATCGAACCAGCTTTTAATCAGTTGTTGATGTTGATATAACTTATGCTTAGCTTGGGTTCTTACTTCTTCTAACTTCATCAAAGCATTAATACGGCTTTCTAAAGGGGGGCAATCTTCTTCTTGAACTTTTTGTGACAATTGGAGTGAAGGAAGAAGAATGTGAGGTGGCAGAATGGCTTCTCTGCCATAAATGAGAAAAAAGGGGGAATTACCTATAGCAGCTTTGGGTGTTACCCTATCAACCCACAGTGCATTAAGCAGTGCATTATGCCAGTTTTTGTGATTTTCAGCCACGGTTCTCTTGATAATTTTGATCAAGTTCTTGTTTGTTGATTCTGCTAAGCCATTGCCCTGGGGATAGTAACTAGCAGACTTCAGCTTTATTCCCTTCTCTAAGGTGAACTCACTCATCTCAAGAGAAGAAAAGTATGAAGCGTTATCAAAGACTAGACAATCAGGGATACCAAAACGAGTGATGATATTTGAGTTTAGAAAAGCGATAATCTGACTTGTGTTAACAGTTCTTAGCGCGGCGGCTTCATACCATCGAGTAAAGTAATCAGTGGTTGTCACAATATACTTGTGTTGTTGTGAGGATGGAGGGTTAATAGGACCAATGATATCAAGGCCCCATTGCTGGAAAGGAGAATCGATCGAAACGGGTTGCAAGGGGAAGGCTGGTTTTTGCAATCGCCCTGATGCTTTCTGACAAATGATACATTTATGACACAAGGCATGGGCATCTCTAAAAAGTGTTGGCCACTAATAACCAGCTCTTAAAACCTTATGAGCAGTGGTGTCACCACCGAAGTGACCACCAGCTTCTCCTGCATGCAACTCAAGAAATACTTTCTCTGCTTCGTCCTTTTCAAGACAACGCATCAGTACACCGTCGAAATTCTAACGAAACAGTATACCATTAACTAGATGAAAGGAGGTGTACTTTAGTCTCAACGCTCTTCTCTTGGCAGGGTCAAGGTGACGAGGTGCTGATCCATGCTGAAGAAAGTGTCTAATATCGTCGTACCAAGGACTTACGAGGTTTTGTGCACAACAAATCAAACTTTGATCATGTTGTTCCAGGTCTGACATATCACTATCTTCTTGCTGTTCGGTTTATGAATCAACTACCAACTTACACAACCCTTGGCCTCTCATGATCTGTGCTGGGGTGATTTCTAAGTCATACTCTTGCAAGGAGGTGACCCATTTGGCTCTTTTCTCTCCTAACTCTTTTTGCACTAACAAGTTCCTAACGACAGGGTAAGGGACAATGACCTTCGTCCTTGACTTCAAAAGATAAGATTGGAAATTATTAACTGCCTTGAAGATAGCGTAGGCTTTCCGATCGACTGTTGGGTAGTTAAGTTCAGCACCTTTGAAAGCAGAGCTCATAAAGGGGATGGGTACTTTGTTGTTCTCGGAATTCTTCTGAGTTAGCACTGTGGCATAGGAACGATCAGAGGCAAAAGTATAGAGTGTAAAGTCTTGAGAGAAATCAGGACTCATGAGAGACAGAGCATATATTATGGCCTTCTTTATAGTGTTGAAAGATTGGTTTTCTGTGGGTCCCCAGTGATATTGGGTGTCTTTCTTAATCAGGTTCTGGAGAGGCCTAACCATTTCGGAGAAACTGGGGACAAATCTTCTCACGAAATTAATCTGGCTTAGGAAAGACTGCATGGATTTTTTGGAGGTAGGTGGGGGGATTTTAGCGATGACTTGGGTCCTCTCAGGGTCAATAATCATTGCATCACTAGACACAATGAATCCTAGTAGTTTACCCTGTTCTACTACAAAGATGGACTTCTTGGGGTTCAAGGAGATGTCGTATTTACGACATCGTAGCAAAACGACTCGTAAGTGAGCTAGATGATCGTCTTTGTTTTTAGAATAAACAGTCACATCATCTAAGTAGACTACTACAGAATGATTGATTAAGCCTCTAAAAGCAATGTCCATTGCTCTCTGAAAGGTAGCACCGGCACTGATCAATCCAAAGGGCATTTTGCGATAAGCATAAGTGCCCCACGGGGTACAGAAAGTAGTTTTCAGTTGGTCTGGCGAAGACATCAATACTTGGTTGTATCCAGAGAAACCATCCAGTAAGGATAGCCTCTCGGAACCAGATACTTGTTGAAGGATCTGTTCCATGGGAGGGACAGGATAATTATCTTTGTCAGATGCTTTGTTGAGGTTTCAGAAATCGACACAAAGTCTAATTTCCCCGTTTTTCTTCCGCACTGGGATGAGGTCGGATACCCATTGAGTGTGTCTAACAGGAAAAATTATTTTAGCACTTAGGAGTTTATTCAATTCTTTTTGTATGTTCGGTTCTAGTTTAGGATGCATTTTCCTCAGTTTCTATTGGAAGAGTAAGGTTTGGGGCTTCATCGGGATGACATGCTGTATAATATTAGGATCGAATGTTTTAAGATCATCGTAAGTCCATGCAAAGACATCCTTGAACTCTTTGAATAATTTAACAAAAGCAGTTTTTTCTTGTTTGGAACATCCCAAGCCTAAGTCGATACACTGAGGATTTTCACTAGTCCCTAAATTGACTTTTTCATAGGACAATGAGGAACTGTTGGTTTTGCAATTGACCGTCTTTTTAAATTTATCTTCAAAATCATAAAACTTTTCTAGTCTAACAACAGATTTGGGTATGAAATTTACCATGTCCGATAGAGCTTCGGGAGATTTCGGATTAGGTATTACCGTAAAGTCGTGCAAATTGTCGTCGTGTGTTTTTTCATCTATTACAACACCTTGAAAGGTTTCTTCCATGTGCATAAATTTAATGATTTGCTAATCATCGTCAAATACTCTCCAGTTTGTGATATTGTCAGGAACAGATGGTCGAAACAATAGCTCTACGGAGAATGATTTTGGGGATAAGCCTTCTGTAGGAAGAAGTGTAAAAGCAACATTAGCTAATAGATCTGCTTCAACATTATTTAATCTAGGAATGGAATTTATATTAAAAGTCGAAAATTTGTTCATTAAATTCCATACCTCATACTAGTAACTTTTGAGATGCGGGGAAAGACAATGTATAGAATTTCTCACCTGCCTGACCACTATCTCAGAGTTGCCGAATACAACCATATTTTGAATGTTCATGTCCAAGACTTTTCTGAGACCTTGCAATAAAGCCTCATATTCTGCAATATTGTTAGTACATTCAAATTCTAGCCTACAAGCCAATAATGTTTTGTTACCTGCCGGATCGATAATGATGCAGCCTGCACTAGCTCCTTATTTAGACTTGGAACCGTCAAAGTATAGAGACCAAATTTGATTTCCATCTGGCTCATGGGACTGTTGCATAGAAGTTGTTGGTTGTGTACATGCTATGATCTCGGACTGCTGTTGTGGATTGTTGATAGGTTAAACTTCATCCATGAAATTTCCGAAGAAGGTGTCTATCCCTTGGACTTCAGGTGAATCAGCCGGAGGTGTATATGGTTCATTTGGGTCATTCAAGTCTGTTACCGTGAACTTGAGGTAATGCTCACGATTCACCCTGATTTTGTTGGGATTACCGTTTTCTGGAAGCCATAAGTGAGACCAGTCCATCGCGAAGTAACCATGTAGCTGCTCCAACCAGTCCCTGCTCAAAAATAGACCATACACTTCTGGAATATCCACCACAATTATATCAATAACCTGATGAACCTTTGGGTTAGCCGATAATCTAATTAATACATTTTTCAATTCGCCTATAAATTTAACATCTGTTCGATCCAGTTGTATGATTTTCAAAGAAGATGGTTCTACTTCCGCGTTAATCTTTCGGCAGACTGACCAAGGCATCACATTGGATGATGCTCCTGAGTCAACCATACAATTATGCACATTTATGTTGAATATTTCGAAAGTCAAAAGAAAAGGAGGTACATTCTTGCGAGTATTTAGAGTTGTAGCTTGTGGTTTCTTACTCGCGGTTTCTAATACTACTTTATCTACACTACTTGTGTTATTTACATTATTTACATTATTTACAGGAGTTATAGGAAGGCTTCCTTTATCTTGGGGATCAGGATTATTTTTTGTGGAAGTATTCTGTGGAACCTTGCTTTGCACAACCTTATTACCATTAGAATTACCATTCTTGCCATTGTCCGAAATATTTTGCAACATCTTCTGTAGCAAAAATGGAAATTTCAACAACTCATAAATAGAAATGTTAGCTCGTAATTTTTTAAGATCTTCAACAACATCATAATCTAATTTAGCGCCAGCATTACTTTGTTTAGTTTCTACTGATTTAGATGGCTCTGGAGGTGAAGTTGTAGTGTTCTCGGCAGGAGGATTGTTTGTTGTATTACTCCTTGTGTTGTAAGGGTGAACAGTCTCGAAGTTAGCTTGGAAGATACTATCCGAGAAGTGTCCAAAGATGTTTGGAGAAGACTCTTCTTATTGAGTTGTTTCCTGCTCAACTTCCTCTTGAGTGATTTCAGGAGGCATCAAGTCATCCTGGGCTCCTAGAATTGTCTGAAGAGCATATTGCAAACTTTCTAGGTTCAAGCCTTCGGGGTTCGGATTAGTCCGGTTGGCAGGGAAAGGCTTTCGGAAAGGAGGTTTGTAGGGTCCTTTACTCGAAGAGGCTTCTTCAGTCGACCTTTTTAAATCTATAACTTGATTAGACAATTTTTGTACAACTTTGGTTAAATTTTCCAAATCAGAGTTTTCGGGTTGGGTTTTGTTTTGTGTAGGTCTAGGAAGAATTTCAATCTTCTTTTTGGAAGAAGAAACAGTCTCGGCTTCGTTGCTAGAAGAGTCTTTAAGACTAAGTATGTCTTTTTCAATCTGAGTAGCCTCTTCAAAGGCTTCTAACAATGTTGCCTTTTTGGATCATTTTACCCAAATAGCTATACTTTGATGTATAGCTTTAGTATAGTAAGCTATTACAAGGCTCTCAGCAGGCATAGAGTCCGCTGGGATTCTATTTTTAAGTGTCAAAAATCTTTGATTAAAATCTTTAAATTTTTCTTTTGAGTTCATTTTTAAGCTCGAAAGATCCATGACTAAGACTTCCGGAGGTTTGCCATCTCTGAATTTTTCCAAAAAGCATGACTTGAACTTTTCCCAAGACACTATGGTATGGGGCTGTTGGGCAAAGTACCAAGTGGATGCATTACCCTCAAAGATGTAAGGGAACAACCTACAGACAACATCTTCATGTTCAACATTACAGAGTCTGATGGCTAACATAATTTTTTTGATATGATCTTCAGCTATCTGTTTTGAATCGGGATCAAACTTAGGAAGCCATTTCTCCAGGTGCTTAGGTAAAGGGTGCTAGGCTCCAGGTATAGCTACGGCATCCTAGTCCAACCAGGGTCTAGCAGGGTTGTTCTAATTTGCCATTGGGGAATTGGGTGTGGAAGGCTAAGAAGGTGGATTGCCTTCGTCAGAAGAGGAATCTTTCCCAGAAGAGGAAGGATATGAAGGAGGAGATGAAGGAGGTATCCCAAATCCTCCTGCAGCAGGATTTGTGTTCGGATCTGTAGGATTCACAGTGAGGTCTATGTCACCTAACTGTTCTCTGATGTCAGATAAGTCTAAAGGTTGACCCCATGGGCGGTTTGGTCGCCTAAGACTAGCTAAGGCACTATGTGTTCTAATAAGAGATTGACAAACGATCTCTTGGGAATCACCACCTGTAGGATTAGGGGTTGCTGGCTCAACTGTGATCTGCGAATCTTTGGTTGAAGTAGTTGTTGTTTGAGGGGGGATATTATCTTGTGAATGGCTTCTAGTCACTATAGGTGAGAAATTAGGTGGGGGAGGAGTCTTGCGACCACCTCGTGCCATTAATTAAGTTCAAGCCCTCCTTCTAGCGCCATTTGTTGACGGGCGAAATTGATCGTCCGTCAACTAGGAGAGTGGAACTGGTCCGGGGTTGTCTAAACAACCCAAGCCGTTTGGAATGGACCACCCTGATGAGTTTAACGGCTCCGTTGGCCGCTCTAAGGTCTTTTAGGAAAACCAAAGAGAGAATTGATCTGAGCTAAGTAATCTAACTAAAATAAACAAACAAACTAAAACTAACTAAAACTAAATAAAAGAAACTAAACTAACTCAAACTAACTAATACACTAATCTAATTAAAACAAACTACTAAATTAAACTAAAACTAAATATAACTATTCTAACTATTATATACAATCTACCAATTACTATTATAATAACTCAAATCAACTATCTAATTACTAGCTAAAATATTACTTATTCACAAATGTACACTATAAACAGCCTACAGATTTAATTAAAACCTGCAAAACTCGTGTGTTTTCTACCCTAAGACAGTCAGGAATCTTTTTTATTTTTATATTTTATGAAAAAGAAATTAACATTACTGTAATTAAACAATCTAATATATTTACTGAAATTAAACAATCTAATATAAATCTAATTAAACTTATATCTGAACTATGCTACTTAATGAAAATAGTAAACAACAAACTAATTGACCTGGAAACGCTCCAAGTCTACCCTGTGTATGATTACTTCCAAGATGGTCGGAGGAGGGAAACTCACACCGGTTAGTCCATAAGCTTCTCATAAACGATTGGTTGTGCTGCTCCTTGAAGTGTTTTACAGTACAAACAAGACATAAAAGAAAATCATAACAATCTTATGATTATAAAGCTCTGCAATAAGGGAAACCTGTTATGCAAAGAATTATATTTAACAATTCAATCTATGAAGAAGATAAACCTGTCATTCAAAAACTGAATTAACAATTGTTATGTCTTTTATCTATTTGGAAGAGACAAGATATGGATAACAGTGATTACAATTATATCAATTGCACATGATTTAGATAGCTAAAGTAGTCATAAACCATAAACAAATTGATATACACAACATAAAACAAAATATTGATATATTGAGAAGCTAAAGCTATGACAAAACATCAAATTCTACTTCAGTCTGTATTAGAACTCCATATCCTTGTTCTCCCACGAATGAGGATGATGATTATTACAAAAATCATAAGTATATATAGGTCTCTTCACAAGGTAAAACTTCCTTGTGGATAATATCAAATTGTTTTACATAATCTGGGAGATATCCCAAAATCACCTAAACTAAGAAAATAAAATGCAATTAAAATCTTTGAAATATCCCCTAACTGCTCAACAACTCAATTGCAAATTTGATTTTACCTGCAATAGAACACAAATATCAAATTAGAAAGATATTTCAGTAACAAAATAATAAAAATCTGATCCTACAGACTTAGCTACAGAATCATCTGATTCTGTAGCTAGTCTAAAATAGCAAACAAGACTAGATATAAATCAAATGAAATGTTTTTAAAACAATCCAATTTAATTTTCAAATATCCAAAATGAATCACTAATAGTTCAAACACTATTCATCATTCAAATTGAAAAAGAATGCAATCGGGACAGGGTAAGAATGCTCTGTTTTTCAGTTGCCATAAAATCAGGTCAAATCATAACAAGACTGTTTCATAACAAATGCAATTACAAGTAAATCATGATGTAATCAAAATCGATTTGTTATAATCGAACACAATCATAATCGATTGGTTACAACTGTGCATAAAATTCACATTGTTTTAATCAAATATCAAACTGTTACGATCATAGTCAAAATGAAACATGCATAACAACATCCACAAACTTTTCCATAGACTTCATTCGCTGAGTGTCAAATAGTTAATAGGTATGACCAAAATAATGATCGTAACCATCATTGACTCGTTATAGTCACAACAATATATTCAATCAAGTGCAAAGAGAGGTAACTGTTTCGATTGTATTCAAATGAAATCATACTCAATGAGTATCGACTCAACGAATTTTGTTATTGATCACCACACAGTCAACAGATAGGATCGTAATAGAATTCATAATATAAACTGGGTAAATAATCAAAACGAATATGGATGAGTTTAATTATAGAAACAAATCGCCATGCTGGGCATAATCATTTCCGTTTCAACAAATCAAATTTAAACAATACATTAATTATGATATGAAACGAGCTGATAACGCGGTCAAACGATGTGAATCGAACAGTTTTCACTTTGGTTATGTATTAACAGAATGATATTCGAATTGGTCGAATCAGACACGGATTATAACATTATAACAGTTATGCCAACCATATCATATATAATATAACCAATTCAAATCGAACCATTGACTGCGTTCAAAATTGGAATTCCAGAAACAACCTATGTTTAGAAAATATCGACAACTTCAATGATCAACAGAGTATTCGATTGAAGCCAAATTAAACAAATTAAATCTATCTCGCGATCACTCGAATCAAAGCCAAATCCAAACAAAACTTAAACGATAATAAAAATTGATTTATCAACACAAAATTATATACAAAAGTGCATGCTTATGCGACAGAGCAGATCCACGATATAAACAGAGTTTATGAGTATGTCATGTAAATAAGTGAAAGTCATAGGAGTGAGGTTGGTCGAGCTACGTCAATTTTGAATTGACGACTGTTGTAGCTGACTCCACGTTCTTAAACAAAATCAAACCTGTTGTTCGCTGTTTCTTATTAGTGGATGACATCTTCGCCTTTTGACTGGTGAGCCTTGCAACTTGATCCTCTCGAACATGAATTCTAGACTACAACATTGGCACATCAAGGTAATACCTTTCCAACCATGAGCCACACTGATCACATGGTGGAGCAGCTAGTTCGGCTAGAGAAGGAGGGGGTTTCGACGAGTCACCTGGGGTTTCATAGGGCATTTTGATGCCTGGATAATTAGGATCACTTCGCAAGCAAGGTGGTGGGTTCTTCACAAAATCATATGAAGGTTTATCACACAGACCTATTGAGTAGGGATACTCACTTGCCAGGTAACATTCAACCTCTGAATCAGAATCTTCACTTACCATAATAGGGTCAGGGT
>JASDQU011504915.1:8501-28164 GCA_032191745.1 Picea mariana | reverse complement strand
GCCTGCCCTTTTTTTAACAATAAACTGAGACCCTCCATTACCAAAATGAATAATAATGGAGACAAAGGGCATCCTTGCCTCAGCCCTCTACCGCTCTGGAAAAAGGGTGTTGTCTCTCCATTAATCAGGACCGCATATGTTGCACTGATCACACAAATCATGATCTAGTTGGTAGTGGATAGGCCAAACCCTGATTGAATTAATATCAGCCTAAGGAAATCCCAATTGATATAGTCATATGCCTTTTTTAAGTCAAGCTTCAGAATTAGGGCCTGTAAGTTTTTTCTCTTAATGTTGTGTAAACACTTCAGGCCATCCCGATAGCATCTAGAATCAGTCTCCCTTTTAAAAACCCCAATTGCTCTTCCGAGAGGGCTCGAGAGAGAATTGGTCTGATCCTATTTGCAATAATTTTTGCTATAATTTTATAGCACAAGTTACATAGAACAATCGGTCTGAAATCCCCAAAAGTTGTAGGCTTGTTGACTTTTAGGATGAGGACCAAAAAGGTCGAGTTTAAAGCCTTTTTGACCACTTCTTTGCTCCTAGAGTTCTGTACCACATCCAACAAATCATCCCCCACCAGCTCAAAAAAGTGGAAAAAAAACTTCATCGTTCAGCCATCAGGTCCTGGGCTTCTGTCTTTAGAAAAAGCTTTAAGAACATCCCATAACTCCTCCTTCTTACATGGACTTTTGAGGTGAAGAGCGTCTTGTTCTGAAACCAAACGAGGGAAGAGACTGGCTAATGAGACTTGATCTGTGATATGTGTCTCTACCTCTGTAGAAGACCCTTTAAAAAATCTGAGAGCCTCTGCTAAGATCCCCCCATTGCTAGAATGGATATGGCCATTCTCATCCTTTACTTCCTAGAGGTTTTTTTTGGTTTCTTCTAAAGCTCACAAAATGATGAAAAGATTTTGTGTTTTGATCGCCACTTTTGATCCAGGTAGCTCGGCTTTGTTGTCTCCGGAGTTCTTCCTTTGCCAATAACTCAGTTTCTAAGGACTTGATTTGTTCCTCGACCTCCCTGCTTAAACGACCCCTGGAGTTCTCCTGATAACACCCCAAAAGATCTTCCTCCAGCTTAACTAGTTTTAAAAAAAAAAATAGTTCTTTGTTGTAGGACCCATTTCTTAGCTCTCTGTTTGATCAATTTTAATTTTGCAACCAATCTCTTATGAACCTCTGTCTCTAAAAGAAAGGACAGATCCTTCCACGTCTCATGAACAATACAGGAAAATTCCAAATCCTGTAGCCATGTCGGATTTAATTTGAATGGGTAAGCTGGTGTATGAATGCTTTGATCCAGCTCAAACATGATTGGTGCATGATCTGAAATAAATGGATATGCAACCCAAGACCGATGACGACTCGAAGCCTTCAAAAACTCAGTCTCTATGAAGACTCTATCCAATCTTTTAGCGATGTTGTCTGAGCCCGCTCTACCATTCCTCCAGGTCGGTGCAAACACATTAGGGAGAATATCCACCAAGCCTAAGTCCATAAACATTATCTTAAAGAAATCTACCAGCAGATCCGACTGTGTTGATTCTCCCCAAATTTCCCCGACACTCATTGTAATATTGAAGTCCCCAGCAGTGATAAGATTATTCTGTGCTAGTATGCCATTGTCAACCACTTTAGTCCAAAAATCTCTTCTGTCAACACATGGTCCATAAATATTTAGAAAGGATATCAATTGTTTTTTCTCTAGAAGAGTACATGTCAAATAAATACCACCACAACTTAAGTAAGCAGAGAGGTCAAATTTTAAAGGATCCCCAGCCACCAGTAGGCCTCCAGACTTGCCTACAAATCTCACAACACAAATAAACCACTCAGAGCAAAGCAAATACATAAAATACCTAGCCTTCTGTGCATCCACCAAAGTCTCTTGAAGGAAAATAATGTTAGGTAGAGTTCTAGAAAGTACTTTGCGCAGGGAGGCAAATTCCATAGGTCCCCCTACCCCTCTAATGTTAAGGGAGAGAAGAATCATGATTTCGCCCTGGCCAAGTCTTTCATGCCTCTAAGCGCCCCAATGTCTGAAGTAGTTGCAAAAATTAGATCTAGTGTCATAGGTACAATAATGGATTTTTTTCTAGCACTTCGAGTTTTAATAGGAGAAATTTCTAAACCCAACCCTCTGGTCCAAGAAAAATCCTAAAGGGAACCCTACCTCGACTACTGCGACCAACTACCAGAGTGTCTAGAACATTTTGAACCAACAACCGTTCTCCCCTAAAAAGTAGGAATATGAACAGGTTGTTGGATCTCTTTAAAGGTAGATACCAAATATTCCAAAACATCACTTAAGGAGTTATCTTCGAGCTCAGGTTCTCTAAAGCCCGAGAGGATAGGAGGATTCAAATTCGAAACAATAGTAGGGGCCTTATCCATCTTGTATCCCTTTGAGTCAGAAGATAGGTGCCCGG
Organism: Picea mariana; assembly: GCA_032191745.1. Lineage (NCBI taxonomy): Eukaryota > Viridiplantae > Streptophyta > Pinopsida > Pinales > Pinaceae > Picea > Picea mariana. The sequence continues at coordinate 25,727 of JASDQU011504915.1, read as the reverse complement.
TGTCAAGATAACCTGCCCTCCCCGGATCACAAGAATAAGCTAAAGCTCCACAAGGAAGAGCAATCGCCAAGGGGGAAGAAGCCAAAAAACTATCACCCACAGGCTTCGGTCCAGTTTCCCCACCCAGAGTAGTAGAAATAGGAGAAACCCTGCCCCTACCAACCAAAAAAGGAACAAAGGTCATAACAAAGGGAGAAGACGACCTGCTATCCTCAACCACCCCAAAAGCCGAGTCCAATAAATCCTTTTACCATGCAGACAGAGAAGAAAAAAGTCAAGGACATATACTCTTCAAATTACCCATGAATGAGTCCCTAGACTCTAACGGAGAGGGAGTCTCAAGTGTTGACGTAAACCAACCACCAATCGATGAGTCGATGAGTTCTTTGCATCATCCTCTTCCACGGGTCCCCTACACTCCCTGCGCAAGTGCCCCGTCCTGTGACAATGAGAACATCTGAAAGGTATACCAAGGTAATCAAGCCTCTATACCAGCAAGTGTCCCCTCCATTCGATCTCAAGAGATTCCAACAGGCCGACGTGAATATCTATCTCTACTAAGACCTTGCAAATCCTTCTGTTCGGATCTTTCAATAGTGAGTCATCCACCTTAATAAACCTACCCAAATCGTTCCCAATAGCTTCTAGAGATTTTTGATTCCATAGTTGGAGCAGTAAACCCGGAAGCAGGACCCACAGGTGTTTGCGTTGAAAGTAGTCTTTGCATGGGTCGAATCCCACCCTCCACCGTTTGAGCATAAGGTTGCAGCCATCCACCACCCATAATTTTTCCAGAATGTGGATAATGTCTTTTGGCTTATTAAAACGGAAGCCGAGCCAACCACTCGTCAAGTAAAGAATCTTAGGAGTATAGCCCAGTACCAGAGACCTTGCTTCCTCAACCCAAACAAGTAAAGAAATGTCACACAATGACTAGTAAGACATGCGCTCCACCAAAATTATTAACGCCAGTGTATAGTTGTTCTCGAGCCCAACATCCGACCCCATAACCAATTTGCATTTTGTTCGATTGGTACTCCATGACTTAGCTCGTTTGAAAATTCTCCCCTGTGTGCTTGGACTGGAAATCGCCTTGGTCCGAGCTCAAGTAGCCTCCCTACTAACTCTCAAGCCTTCAAAACCAGTCACAATTCAAACTTGAGATGAGAATGGCTCTAGAAGCGGCTGAGAATGCTTGTCCCTGATCAATACTCCTAACTTAGGTAGCGAAGGAGAGGTAATCTGTTGCAAGTTCTGCCTTGACATAATCGCACTGAGCTCGTTCACTGATGCGAAAAGACCGACATTGTGCCAGATATCCTCGCTAGCCGCACTCATTAGTGCGTTGACCTCAGCTTCCATTCGAAAGATTCTCCCTCAAGACGAAATATACCACCTAACCCTACAGAAATAACTCACCTCAACTACCAAAAGTCTGCTCCCCACTGTAATAAAGAAATCAGTTAATGAGGAGGCCCCATGTCTCGGAAGAAGACCAAAGAAAACTGACAAACAAGACTCACCAAAGAACACCTAGAAGGCTCTAAAAGACAAAACCACCACCCAGTTGTCCAGTTAAACACCTCACCTTACCCCAAAACCTCGTATCCCATCAAAACCAGTTAAAAACTTCGCTAAAAAACAACGCAGATGGAAAGGGTAACTCCGAAGCTTAGGAGCAGTAAAAGATCTATTCTAAAACACAGATACATAAAACAAGGTCCTCTGCTCAACAACTTCCAGACCAAATAACAGAGAAAAAATGCCTATCTCCACCACCGATATCCCATACAAGCTGCTAAGAGCCTAAGGGGAGTAGCTCTCCGCCAGTAGTGATCTATCCTAAACCACCCTACAATCTACACCGCACATCTAACACCTCGATAGTAAAGTTCTCTCCATAAGGAGTAGGTTGTTCAATGTATCGACCTCCATTACAATTCTTCGAGGTGTCGAACTCCACACATGATATGTAACACTTGTCAAGTATGCTTGTTCAACCAATAAACTTGTAACTTAACATTTAGATTTCAAGCTACTTATTATTGAGATTTCATATCATCAAATTTTTGTGTGATAGCCATGGTTGGATAAACTTGCAACCTAACATTTATTCTCAAGTTAAAAACTTCGCTAAAAAACAACGCAGATGGAAAGGGTAACTCCGAAGCTCAGGAGCAGTGAAAGATCTATTCTAAAACATAGATACATAAAACAAGGTCCCCCGCTAAACAACTTCCAGACCAAATAACAGAGAAAAAATGCCTATCTCCACCACCGATATCCCATACAGGCTGCTAGGAGCGTAAGGGGAGTAGCTCTCCGCCAGTAGTGATCTATCCTAAACCACCCTACAATCTACACCGCACATCTAACACCTCGATAGTAAAGTTCTCTCCATAAGGAGTAGGTTGTTCAATGTATCGACCTCCATTACAATTCTTCGAGGTGTCGAACTCCACACATGATATGTAACACTTGTCAAGTATGCTTGTTCAACCAATAAACTTGTARCTTAACATTTAGATTTCAAGCTACTTATTATTGAGATTTCATATCATCAAATTTTTGTGTRATAGCMATGGTTGGATAAACTTGCAACMTAACATTTATTCTCAAGTTACTTATTGTTAAGATTCATACTTGGGTTCTCTAATATGTACTCATTATTTTTAAACATGYRATGCATTTAGTGATATCTRTGAGTCATTATTTTTAAAGATGTGATGCTTTTAGTGATTTTTTWWAATAATTTCAATCTATATTATATTTAAGGGTATGAATTTTTAAAAATAAATTGTAATTTATTTTTCAAAAAGTTTAAARTAATTAGATTTTGTGTTGTGGTTTATTGGTGATTAAGGGAGACATGTCCAAAGTTCTATACTTAAGCTTAARCTTGTCTCATGATTTAAGTGATTTAACTGTGGTCCCAAGTAGAGATGAAGTCCACTTTCTCTTGGCCTCTTTTGACTTATTTCCAAATTTATTACCTTATCTTTCATTGTAGTTTATTGGTGATTAGGGAGGACTTTGATTTGATATTCTTATCTAAGGTTCCATTCATGTCCAAAGTTCTATGCTTAAACTTGTCTCATGATTTAAGTGATTTAACTGTGGTCCCAAGTAGAGATGAAGTCCACTTTCTTTTGGCCTCTTTTGACTTATTTCTAAATTTATTACCTTAGTTTATTCGTGATTAGGAAGGACTTTGATTTGATACTCTTATCCAAGATTCCATTCCTATATTTAAACCTTAATTAAGCAAAACTTTAAATGAAAAAAATAAAAATATTTCATTACAACCACTCTAAACATTAATTAAAAAAAATCTACAAACATTAAAAGAGTATATATTATGAAAGATACCAACTAAGAGATAAGATGCAACTAAAAGATAAGATGCATTGCTTAACCATATGCCACTAAGATATTTAAAATGCCACTAAGATATTTAAAACATTCCTTTGCCAACCTTAACCATTAAAACAATAGCTTTGGTATGGCTCGAATATCATAATGCCCATAGAAATTAAATAGATAGATGAGATTCTCCCTCATCTTAGCATTATGTGATGTTTGAATCACTGAAAATAGTCTCTCCATGACTAGATAAAGACAAAGGAAGAGTAGTTATATATATATATATATATTTTTTTTTTTATTTTTTTTTACTCGCTCATTTGGGGAATGAAAAACGATTTTTAATTTTTTTTTAAAGGTTGGGTATAGTTTGTGAATCTTTGAGTATCTTGGGTACATGTTCCATTTGATAAAAAGATGTGACAAAACAAATCACCGAAGGACCAAGGTCTATTCATTAGTGGAAAGGTTGGGATTATTTTAAAATTTGAATAAATATTATTATTTTAAAATTTGGGTCAAAGTCAAGGATATCGAGTGGGAGTGGGCAATTTACTTGCTTTGAGTGGTGAAATGAAGTTTCACACTGAGACTATTAATTCGCGTGGGAGGGTAAATTAATTACCATAAGGTGAAATGATGAAGGTATGTAAATTACGCTTTGGTAAAATTGAAGGGGGCAGCGGTCTCTTGAGTGAATCAAGGGGCAGGGTTAATTAATATTAAAATAACGAGGCAAGGTACGGCGGGGCCCACCGAAATTCTCGGAGAATCTTGGCACGCGTCATCCATTTAAACGTTTGTTAGACAAAGACGCGGCGGCCTCAGATGCCGACGTTAGATTCCGGTGCGGGGCCCGCCGTGTTTTTAATTGCGGGCAAAGCAAAGGCAAGGCAGGCCATGCTTGATATTCTCGGGGAGTAAAAGGCACGTGAAAATATTAAAGAAATTCCCTGGAATATTCTCGACGCCGTATTCCATTGGCCGGCTTATCCGATTCCGGAAATTAATATTTTAATGACGGAAGTGGAATATCCAGCGAGGCTTCCGGCTTTCCGAGACCGAGATCCCTTCAATTTGTCACGTCGCCTGACGTCTCTGTCTCCCGGCAGCGGATGGGGATGCCGGTTTGGCGTTAGCGTCTCGGCGGTGGCTCGGCGCGTATGGTAATGGGAAAATGTTTCGGCCCGGGGCCGTTTTTCTTTAGCTCGGGCGATTTGTTCGGAAAGCGGTTTCGGGTGAGGTGCGGTTGGTTTTGTCGTTCAATGAATGTACCGGTGGGCAGTTCATCGAGGAGAGGGAATCTGACAGCAGTAGGGACAAGGTGGAATCTCTATCTTTTCGTGGCGAGTCGGTGGTATTTGGGTCGATACTGCAACGTGGTGGATCCTTTCGCTTGTCGCGGATTCCAGCCAGCCTTGAACCCACGTAGCGTTGAAATCCCCATCGACTCTTGAGGAAATCATGACACCTGACAGTACCTTACCTTACCTTAGGAATAGAATATCATACAAATTTTTAATAATAGCAACAACTTTCACAAGGTTCCCTAGCTTCTTCTTCTTCATCTCACTAGGCATAATGTGCAAATTCTTGGAGATGCTTCTATGTTCTTGATTTCCCAGCACCTAGTTTTGGCGGAGAGGTAGGATACCGTGTCATATCGCATGACAAATGTTTGATCTATCTTTATTTAAGATTAAAATGGATAATTAAACCATGATGAAGGGAATATCGCCACTTAACTAACCAATCGAACTCTTCTATACTATATGTGTTAGAATTAAATTTTAATAAAGGGAATATCACCATCCAACTTACCAATCAAACTCTAACATAATGTATCTAATTTTTTATCCCCTTATCAAATAGAAATCTTGAGTGCATTTGACTCTAACCACATGGGTTGGATAATAGGTTAATTAGATTAAAAAATTTCTTCAACCACTTACAAAACACTTACAATGTTTTGTAAGTGGTTGAAGAAATTTTACTTACAAAACACTTACAATGTTTTGTAAGTGGTTGAAGAAATTTTTTAATCTAATTAACCTATTATCCAACCCATGTGGTTAGAGTCAAATGCATTCAAGATTTCTATTTGATTCAAAATAGAAATCACTTACAAAACATTGTACATGTCGATTCAATGGTCTCTAAAACTTATGATACATCTGATCTGATTTATGTTATTTATAGGTCATAAGTTCAAATCCAAAGGAATAGGGTATGTATATTTCGGTAAATTTTACCAGTTAAATCTTGTTCCATAAATAAGGGAGTTTCATACACCAATTAAGTGTGACTTGATGGTAATCTTAATTAACTAGTTAAATTTTTACATAATATAAATTTATTTTTGCTCTTTTTGTTTTTCTCGTTATATGGATATGTATTTAGAGTTATAATAAGTATAATTTGAACTTGTTAAAATAAGAAATTTGATGTTTCAAATTTAGATATTTAAAAAAAAAATCAAAAATATTCTATTATAATAAAAATTACATTCTTTAAGTGTTTAATGTACAATATAAATAAAAGTAAGTATAAGTGTATACATATCTTACCTCTCTACGGATTTGAACTTGTAATTTTTTAGGAGGAAACACATGTTCTTAACCATTAAGCCCACTCTTGGGCATATGGACAAATTGCCAACATCCATCTTAAGAGCTATTTGAAATTTAACTATAATGTAGTATATGATAGCTTACAATGTTACCAAGGTTTACCCCATGGTTAGTTAGTAAAAGTTTTGATCTGGAAAGGAAGGGGTACAATTCAAATTTCCCTCTCCTCATGTGAAAAGTGGGAATTATATATTGTTGATGCATTAATGGTCAAGAACACGTGTTTCCTCCTAAGAGGTCACAAATTCAAATCCAGAGGGGAGGTAGGGTATGTATACCTCCGTAGACGTTTACCAGTAAAATGACGTTTACCAGTAAAATGCGGAGGGGGTCTCATACACCAATTTGGTAAAGATTATTATTATTATTATTATATAAAGCTAGATTTCACACTTCCCAAAGTATTAATAAAAAACCCATTATTATTATTATTATTATTATATAAAACTAGATTTCACACTTCCCAACGTATTAATAAAAAACCCATTTATGAAAAAAAAAGTTGCATTATTATGTAATCAAGGGAAAATTGAATGCTCGATTTCATTGTTTTAAGAGGAGTCAAGGTAACACAATCCCTAACTAATGACCCTTAATCCTTGAGTTTTAAAGGCACCCCTCGCAATTTCTAATTGAAAATATATGAACTTTGGATATGCTAAACACCCAATTCCATTAAAATTTGTCACATAAAACCCTTAAATCAAGAGTCTACAAAGCACCTAATTCCATCATAGCACCCAACTTGAAACCCCTAATTCTCAAGTTGACAAAGTGCTAAATTCTATCTCAATCCCTAATTAAAAAACCATAATTCCCAAGTATGCAAAACACTACGACCAAGGACCCCTAATCCTTGAGCTTACAAGGTCCTCATGAAACCTACAAAGTTCTCAATTCCATCAAAATCCATAGTTTAGATCTTTTAATTACTAAATGTGTAAATCAATAAATTCTTCACTATAAATGCCTAATTCTAATTCATGAACCAATACCCCATCATCCTTAAACCTTCTTGATTCTAATGTGAATCCTACATGAAAATTCTTAATTGTCAAGTCCATAAAAATATTTAACAAAAAATCTTAAAATCTTAAGTTTACACAGCTCCTAAAACCCTCATTCTTACAAAATAATCCCTTCCACCAAGAACCCTAATTAAAAACACTAAATCTTAATTAACAAATAATCCCATCATAATCACTTAAAAAAAACCTACCCCTCATCATAATCCTTAATCCTCATGTACGTAAAGCCCCTTGATTCCATCACAATCCTTAACTAGAAACCCTCGATCTCCAACTCCATAAAGCACTCGATTCCATTAGAATCCCTAACTAAGAAACCCTCTTCCTTGAGAAAGCACCAGATACCATCATAATGGACATTGAATCGGTGAATTGATGAGCACTTGGATCGTTAGTTCCTCGTCAATAAATATTTTATTCCTCACAAACACATCCCTAAGCTTATAATGGAGAAGGAGAATCCATCCCCACAAGTTGGTCTTTGGCTTTTTGTAGAATCCTTCATTATCCTCATGTCCGAGAATCTTTTCCCCTCAACTTTCTTTTTAAAATAAGTGGTAAGGATAATGATGGGGCAGTGCATTATGCAAAATGCTTCTTTTGGACTTAGTGGCAGACGGAGCAGAACATTAGGTGGTCGTAGAAGCATAAAGTACTCTTGTTGGTGGTGCGTAGGAGAGAATGGGGCAACCAAAACAGGGCCGTTGATATGGGATACCACCAATACTTTTTTAAATGGCGAGTAGATGCATAGATTTGGTGCATGTATGGCCCAGTGTAGGAACCACAAGATCCTTCAAGAGGATTTGGGGTGGGGGTGTCGCCGGCGAAAACCTAAGAAAATTGTGTATCATGATTGTTTCAGGGGTTGATTGACTAACAAGAGTTTATGATCATTGTCTTAAGAGGTTCATTGTACTTTGCCCTTCCCCAAATTTAGCAAAACCTGAATGGCCATACCGACAAAGATAGCGGTGCCATAACCATGACACCTTCATTGTTCTAAGGCTAGAACACCATAATTTATTCTAGTTGTTTCGATTTGCTAACTGGGGCGGAGAAGAAGGGCAGTTAAAATGGATGAATGCATTATGATGATAACATGGATATCAATGAAATTGGTTGGTTGGTTGAAAAAAAAACACATTTTTATATATTATCTTAATAATGGGATGGAATTGGAATTATTAAATAATAGTTAGTGGATGAAGGATGAGGATGCGACGACACGACTATGAATTCCACCAGATTCTGCCTCCTCAATTGACTCATCATCTCCTCCACCACCGCACCACCTGTGACACCACCACCACCACCTTCCCTCAGCTTTGAATGCCCTCAACGACTTCTCCTCATTGTCCTTCCTTCTGACCACCTCTGTTAAAAAAAATTCCATGCTTTTTTTTATCTATCCCATCATAATCGTTTCGTCATCATCATCATTATCTCTCTATCCATCCATCTGCCTGTTTCGCGTTGCTTGTTCTTCACATCTATGCTGTTGGTGCTACCAGAATATTCTTGGTCCCTTCTCTTATACTTCCCCTCCCTTTCCTTTCTTGGTTGTTTTTCTCCCACGTCTCAACAGCGAAGATTCTTGCATTTCGTTTGAGGAATCTGGACGTCTTTGGCTCTTGGACAAGTAAAATACTCTTGCGTGGAGATACCCAATACCCAATTCGAAATCTCTCTTGCAGGGCTGCTAGCCATATTTGATTTTTCAAGGATCTGGAAAGGAATCTTTGCCTCCAATCTGTCCTTTAGCATTTTCTATATTCATCCCCAGATTTGGAGTCTTGCTCTTCATTATCGGAATCTGGCAAGCTCTGTCTTCTATCTGCCCTCATGCCAGCTTAGTTTGTATACATGTTCTCTGCTTTTATTTCCCCCCCTTCCCTGTCCCTTTGCTTTGTTTTTCCATCGTCGACCTACCCATCTATTGCTTTAGCCCTTTAACGCTTTTAAAAGTTTTATTCCTCCTTGCAAGCGCTCTGATATTTGGATTGGATTACCTTCCAAGGCAGATGCATCAATGGAGGACGAGGCAGTGAAGGGGAGTCAGAGACTGGGGCTGCTCTGTTGAAGGGCTCAATCACAGATTTTGATTGTCTTGTGTGTTTTGTTCAGAGCTCAAACCCTGAGATTCTCCTGTTGGGTTTTATCGGAACAAATTATAGCCATATCAGGTGTTTTGTCTGAATGGTATGTGTAATTTTTCTCTGAAATTCACATTGTTCGTTTATGTGATCAATCATGGCAGCAAACTAGGATTGAAATTCGTGGTTTTGAAGAAGGCATTTAAATGTATTGGTCCCCCAGAATCTGTAATTCACTATGTAGCATTTGGGTTCTCTTTATGTAATGTTTTTACTGTCAGATAAGCTAGATTACCGTTTTGATTCTACGGTCTCCTCCCATTTGCCTAGGTGAGGCTGCACTAGAGTTTCGATGTAAGGGGTTCCTTGCATTGATTGTCTTTTGAAAACCCATTTGCTCAAACAAACTGTAATGGGGGATTCATGGAGTGGGTTTCTTCCTATACAATGTATTCTGCCAGCTTCTGATGAGTTCGTTTGCCTGTGTTTCAACAGACAGATCTGTGTATGACGATGGGATCGCCAGCAGAGTTGACATTGGAATGCAGGCTCTCTGCAACTTCATACTCGAGTGTGTTGAAAGCAATCAATCTTGCGAGCGATCAGTTTGAACGAATGAGAAGGCTTGATGAATATCTCAAAGGATTGGAAGATGAAAGGAGGAAAATTGAAGCTTTCAAGAGAGAACTTCCTTATTGTATGCATCTCCTCAATGATGGTAAGCATTTCCTTTCTTTTGTCCCCGTTTTTGAATTGACAGAACCGAATTCAACCTGAAACACAGATTAGGACTGACTCCAAACCATGAAATGATTTTCAGCAATTGCTGCTTCCAAGGAACAGCTAGCAGATTGCCAACCATCTGTGCAAGTACCCAGACCGATGCAACAAGCTGATTTTCAATTTGAGGAAGAGCAATACAACAGGCCAGTACTGGAGGAATTCATTCCTATAAAGAAAAGATGTGATGAATCAGGCGATGAATCGCAAGAAAATAACCAAAACGATTCGAAGAGAACGAAATTCGCCAATGGTGAGAAGCCAAACTGGATGGTTTCTGCTCAGCTCTGGAGTCAAAATTCTGAGACTCTAGAATGCAAAAAAGAGGTAAGGCGATAGATTACCGTTCATCCTTATCCACCTTGCAATGTCTGTGCTTGTGATCTTAAAATATAAAAGAGAGGTTGACGATAGAGTTCATCCTTACCCAGCTCGCGATTTCCGTGCTTTTGATCTGTTATTGGGATCGATCTCATGTATTGAATATTTTCTGTTTTCTTTTTCCTCTAGCAGAAGTCATCTTCCCCGGAAGAGCCATTGAAGCAGCATGATTCTCAACTCAGATCTGACCAAGAACAACTTTTCCCCACAAATTCAAACCTGTTTTCCGATTCTAAGCAGAGAATTGGAGGAGCCTTCCTACCGTTTTCAAGAGAAAGACAAAGCAATCCATCTGTGTCTGCGAGATCTAATGCTGTTAAACACCCCCCGGACCTCGCTTTGTCGTCTGCAGAGCAGGAGGTGGGTTCCACATTCAGATGCAATGAAACTGCCACCATGAATAATGTTACAACCATGAATAATGTTACAACCACTTCGCTGAGTAGATCCAAGGAACCAACAGAGACAACTGTGCCTACCCCCCAGAAAGAAGTTATGGTGAAACCTAATGGAGGTGTTTGCGCAGTGCCTACTCCAGCGGCATCCAATGCAACTCAATCAGGTGGGCAATCCCAGAGAAAGGCTAGGAGGTGCTGGTCGCCTGAGCTGCACAGGCGCTTTGTTAATGCTCTTCAACAGCTTGGTGGCTCACAAGGTGAGGACTCTCATCTGTGTTTATACCTATACCCCTGATTCGGCTGTTTGAATTTTGCTTCTTGTAATGCTCAGTGGACACTTTGGAACTTTCATGGTCCATATGTTTTGGTCCTGGAGTCAAGATTTGCCTCTGTAGAAACCTATTCGATTGAATGCTAGGCAAGAGTTATGTAAAGTTCATTGCTGAGGTTTTTGAGGGGACTGGTTTAGCTTTGTTAATGCTAGTTCTCCAATTCGGTTTTGGTTGCAAGTGCTTTGAGAAGCACACTCAAGGGGCTGTACTGCATGGAGCGGACTTCCTTCGGCTTACATGCCAAACCTGAGTTACTATTCTGCCTAATCCCCTGGGACATGCACCCAGGCTCATCCCTTTCAAACTCATGCCATTCGAGTTGGGTCCCAGAACTCTGGTGGAATGTGGAATTCAATTTGAAGATCAAGAAACTGCATTTTGGGTGACTGGAGTCAGTTATAGATTCTCAAAATTGAGATACTCATGTGATTGTTGGCCTATTTACTAATTTGGTCCTCCTGCAGTCTTCTTAAGTGTGTTTGGGCTTGAGGGCTGATTTGAGATTAAGGAAATGTTTTTTGCATCTTTGGAATCAAACGTGTGTGTGCATAGTCAGAACCGGTTCTAGACTGGAACAGGCCCTAGGCATGATATATGTTTGTGTTTTGTCACCATATTTATGTTTGTTTGAAATTGTTCTCACTGCATTTTGTATTTTAGAGACTCAAGTCATTATCATTTATCTATTCAGTGCTTAAAAGTTTATGCTGTATCCTGTTTACTTGGACAGTAGCAACCCCAAAGCAAATCAGAGAACTCATGAAGGTGGATGGGCTTACCAATGACGAAGTCAAAAGTCATTTGCAGGTTTGTGCTCTGGGCTTTATTTCTATCTACAGTTAAGTTTAGCCTTTGAATGGAAATTTGATCTGTGTTTATGGCTTACTCGACAGAAATATCGTCTGCACACTAGAAGGCCTAGTCCTTCTCCACCAACGCCAGCTTCTCAAGCACCTCAGTTGGTGGTTCTTGGAGGCATTTGGGTTCCTCCTGAGTATGCAGCACATGCTGCTGTGGCAACTCACCAAGCTCCAGGACTTTATGGCACACTGTCAAATACTACCAGTTCTCATTCACAATCTCACTATTGCCAATCACCAATGCCTCAAGAGCATTATTCTCAGATGAATATGTCTTCCCAACTACAACTCCCACAGCCTGCTTACTGTGAACAGCAGCAGACTCCTTCACAGTCTCTAAGCTCTCCCCAAGGGCCTTTACAGTTAACTGGACAGTCATCAGGTGCTAGGGGGACCTCCGTGGATGGTGGCAGAGAGGAAAGTGTAGGAGAAGATGGAAAATCTGAGAGTTCTAGTTGGAAAGGAGAAGAAATTGCCAAAAATGTGGAGGCAAGAAATATGGGAAGGGGTCTGTCTCTAAGGAAACAGCCGCTGCAGTCTGTAGATGGAGATGAAGAGGACAGCAGAGGTAGTGAAACTACTCTCAAATTCTAGGGTATTGATTTGTATATTTCCATCTGGGGAAAACTTGACTCCAGATGGAATGGCCTCCGGTGTTTGGCACTAATTCATTTTGCATGTTAAGTGGAATCCTCATCTCTCCCAACTACCATTTTGTCACTTTTTTGCCTAATTGAGCTTCTGAAATACACATATCACAACAAGGCCACATTTTTCAGCGGTGGTTTCCACTCCTTCAATTCTTATCTATAACAAGTCTCAACGGAATTATTCATTTTGTATAAAGTCTGATGACAACAACATCAACATGACTGGTCATATAACCGACGGCATTCAGCAGCATATAAGTACAGAGTTTTATCAAGGAAGAATGAAGGGCAGCCTGTTACAGCATGGAGGCTGATTTCTATAGCTTCATGGGAGCATCACACGACACAGTTCCATAAATTTATCAATCAGTGTAGAGCATCAAGGACTTATAGGATTTTGACTGTTTTGTTTGGGATCTCTGACAGAGTATCTTTTTTCTCGAGGTGATTCATATTCATATTTTTCCATCGGTAGTTGTATCTATTATACAGTTGAGTGCGATACGTTCCGTTTTTGGCTTAAGAAGGGTTTTGATATTCATGGGCAGTCTTCATGCATTTTGCCTTAGACGACAGTATATAACATACTTTGTTCTTGACTTCAAATGCAAAACTCTTTTATTGCATTGATGAATTGTCTTCCAAATAAGATGTAAACTGTGTTAATATTTACCTCTAACGAAATATCAGTTAAAAAAATTACCTTGCCTTTACCATGTGCGTACCTAGCTTGAAACATACAGTGAACGACTGCATTGAAGCTTTTCAATCCAGTATATTGAAATGGATGACAATATTAAAAGAATTGAAGGAAATTGTTTACAAGGTTTGAACGTTCAAGATTGTCAATGCTGCATCGTTGCATTTGATTGAGAAATTGAATATGTTTATGTATGTGGAGAATTTCATTTGTCAAATTCTGTTCTTATTAGGAGGCATATTAAGATCACTTAATGGATCTGTAACCTTGTTTAAGTCTTTCAGTTTAAAGTTCTTTCACTTTCCATTTAAGTATATAATTCTGAAATATAACGGCCTACCCGAAGTTATAGAGCCACATCACTAAAACTGATAAACTGAAACTAATAATATATAAATCTGAAATATACAAATATATTTAAAATTCTTTCACTTTCCATTAAAATATATAAATCTGAAATATAACGGCCTACCCTAAGTTATGGAGCCAGATCACTAAAACTAATAATGTAAAAGGGCTGAGACCCCCAAAGCGCAGCACAAATAGCTAGTATTTCAAAAAGACTGTACAAATAACAGGACTCATTTTTTATCCCCTAGTCTAGTGGAGATACAAAGGGGGTCTGAGAACGGACTGGAGATACAAAAGGCCCAGAGCAGGCCAAAACAATACAAAATTAAGCTGCCATTTCAAAGCACAGAATCAGTTTGAAGGCATGGAGAGCAATATTATTGAAGGAAAAATCCTGGTCACAGTTGATGCATGTTTTCCTTTATCTCTTCCCAAACTAATTTGTTGGTAAGTTGCCCACTGGATGAGTTCACAGGTAGCAGATTTCTGTTTTAATCATAATTCCTTTTATTTTTGTTTCAATCATAGTTCATTTTATTTCTATTTTAATCATAGTACCATTTCTGATTACATTTGGGGTGTTGAAGCAAAAGGCTATGGTGTTTTCTCAGTTACTTATAATTACATTTGGAACATCGAAGCAAAATGATATGATGTTTGGGCCTTAGGTCAACTATATTTAAGGGAAAAATCAGTTAATGTGTCCAAAGTGTGAAGCAGAAGGATGTATGATATCATGTGATTGCATGTTTGGGTTCATATATATATATATATATATGTTTTGTTTCTCCTGATCTCACTTGTTTGCACGTTTGCTTGCAACTCTATATATTTGTTTTGTCTCCCATAATAAAATTAGTTCTTGGGCATTATTTATTTGAATATCCCATAATAAAATTAGTACTTGGGCTTTATTTATTTGAATAACCTATCCTGATATCACTTGTATGCATGTTTGCTTGCCATATATATGTGTTCTCTCTGTTCCTTAATAAACTTAATACTTGGGCTTTATTTATTTRAATAACCTATCTAGGTTTTATTTATTTGAATAACCTATCTAGGTTTTATTTATTTGAATAACCTATCTATAGATTGAATTTCAACTTATCTATAGATCACCAATCTTGCCTTTTACAAAACAAATATAAATCTATCTTAAATTGAAAGCCAGCCCCCACTCATTCAAAAACTAGGAATGACTGTTGAGTTRGTGAAGTTGAAGACTCAATTAGAAATATAATTTTGGAAATAKGATTGAAAATTTTCATCATAACATGCTCTTGGATTTGGATTTGGATTTAGATTTAGCTAAACTACTGTTGAGTTAGTGAAGTTGAAGACTCAATTAAAAATAAAATTTTGGAAATAGGGTTAAAAGTTTTCATCATAACATGCTCTTGGATTTCCATTTACCTAACTTGTTTGGATAAGAAACACAGTTTTGAAGATGGATATCAAAGTTTTATGGATTTGGATTTYCATTTACCTAACTTGTATTGATAAGAAACACAGGTYTGAAGATGGATATCAAATTTTTATGGATTTGGATTTGGATTTGTTAGTGTATTTTTGGATTTGGATTTGGCTTTGTTTAGTATATTTTTGGATTTGGTTTTGTTTGGGTAAGTGGCAACAATAGATTTTGAATTGGTCTGGCCTTTTGTTGAAAGAACCTGATATATAAACAGTTGGTTTCAAGATCAAGTGTATGTCTATCCAATTATAAATTTCTTGTAATATAAGTGTATCAACCCACTTACACTTATCAGTATGTTGCAGCGATATGCCAAGGGTAGATTGGATTGTCAAAGAAAAAAATTAATTAGTTTTAAGTTAAATTTTTAAAGTAACTAATCACATTGATATTACCATATTTTCATTTCAACTCTAAATTTATTTAATTTCAAGAAATGCCAAAAGTAAAAATTAAAAAGCACAATATACAGACTAAATCTATACTTAAAAAATTTGGAGAAATAAAATGTACACTTTATTTTTACTTTTAACAGCAATTTAAAATGCAAAGACTCTGCATAAGTCTTTAAAGAAATAAAATGTCATTATTTTAATAACAATATAGGAACTTTTCAATATATCAATATATTTGAATAAATAAAAGACTTGCATAAGTCTTAAAACAAAGAAAATATCATTATTTTAACAATGATATAGGAACTTTTCAATAAATTTGAAAAAATAAAAGACTTTGCATAAGGTTTTAAAGAAACAAAATGTCCTTTAACGTTTATAAAAAGTAAAATGTTGTTATTTTTTCAATAATAATATAAAAAAATTTCAATAATTTTTCAGAAATAAAATGTCAACTTATATATATTAGGCTATTATAATGAATTTATATTAAATAAATAAAAAGAAGTTAAATGTTATTTTTTTAAGGGGATAGGGTATGTATATTTTCATAAACTTTAGTATTAAGGGGTTTCTTGTCTCACAAATAATGGGTTTCATATCAATTTTTTTTTACCATAATAATAATTTAAATTATAAAAATTTAAAAAAAAATTATAAATGTTAATTTTTTTAATAATAATTTAAATTACAAAAAATTTAAAATAAAATTTCAACTTTTTACATTATGATATAAAAATAAATTTTTTTATATGAGAAAAATTTGAATTACAAAAAAATTCAATATTTTATAAAGAAACCAAATGTCAAATTTTTAACAACAATTTAAATTACATAATTTTTCAACAAACCTCTAAAAAATATATTAACTTTTTACATTGCCATAATTTAAAATTTAATTGTAAACAATTTAAAACAATAAAAGTTTATATATATATATTCTTTTCATTTTCATTGAAAAAGTAATTTCTCTTTATTTAATTAAATTATATTTTTTAAAATAAAATATTATTAATTAAATTAAAAAAAAAAATTATATCAAAAAGTGTTTTTTCTCATTTAAAAATTGTACATATTATTTGCAGGAATTATACTTAGATGGGAAAAACACTCATCTACACAAACCATTCTAGTTAAACTCAATTGACAGATTTATATCAATATTATCATAATAAACATAATTTAAAATGATATAAATCTTAAAAAATGTATTTTCATTTTCCAAAAATATTTTAAATTGATTTAAAATAGTAAGAGTAGAGAAGTAATTTAGTATCTAGTTAGTTTCTTAAAAGTTATAAGATTTGAATCTCATACTTTAGAACATCAAGAAAAGTAAAAGATTATTTTAGATTTTATTTAGATTTGTTTAGAATCTTATAAAAACTTTTGAAAAATATTAAGAAAAGCGTTTCAAGATCACTATAGTTTTGTTAACTTGGAAGGTTAAGAAGGTCGGTATATTTTGAAATTGTGACATAATTTAGGTATAAGCAACACATTATGAGAAAAAGTGTTTTTCATTTTCAACCCTCTAAATATCACTAAAATAATAAAACACTGTTATTTTCATTAAAACGACGATTCTTTAATAAAAAAAATCACACTACTGAGGTAAAAAGGATAAGATTTGAATTGGCAAAGGCAAGGTTGAAACCGAAGGCGTTGCACCCACACCCACGTTGTGAGCGTTGGCATTGGGCCTCCACAAGTCAATCCACGCATGCCTTATGGCTGAGCTTATCCGCAAGAAACATAAAATGAAAAGTTTGTCGTTAATCAGGC
>JASDQU011504914.1:0-23109 GCA_032191745.1 Picea mariana | reverse complement strand
TAAATATAAAACATACATTTATATACGGTATTTACAGCATCTATAATTGATCGAAATGTCTCTTGTTTCAGCATCTTCTGTGAGTGGAACAGGCACCATATCCGGGCACAGATGCCAGCAGTGCGCGCGCGGATATATATATATATATATATATATATATATATATATATACACGGTATTTACAGCATCTATAATTTATCGAAAAGTCTCTGAGCTGTGAGTGGCAAAAGCAGCATATCCAGCGTTAAGACGGACAAATAAAATGCCAGCAGCGCACTCCGTGGGTGGCTCTGGATACCTCGACCTGTCACTACAATAATCATAAATCATGTGATTCATCCTCACCCATTTGTACAACCTCAGTTGATTCGGGCTGAGGTTGCTGTAACTAAACCATTCCCAGCAATTGTTGGTATTAGACGCGCAGCTAGTGTTGCCAGGGAACTCACAGGAATCGATCTCAAAATCCCTGTAGGAGGCCACGAATGGAGCCTTTCTCCAGTCGATCTTCTCAAGCCCTCCCCTTGTCGCCCAGTCATCGGCTTCCCAGAGAGTAGAGAAGATCCCCATCATCTGACACCTTGGGAACGGAGCGCCTCTCTCTTTGTTGTTCTTGTAAACCCTAATGGGGATATCATCCACAGAAAACCTGCATTATCCCGTCCGTTGATGAATCCCAGTTCAAGACGAAACGCAGGACATTCTCATAAACAAAACTAATTGTTGTAGATCGCTAAATAATTGAAACAGATATTAATACTCACAGAATATGATAATGGTTCCAGAGGATGGAATATTTGTGAAATTCCAGCGAAGGGTCGAACCAGAGATTCACTCTTTGCTCTCGGCCACCCTTCCCGAGAGAGTAGATATTTGTTTGAACTGTATAGGGCTGGCCTGATCTGTTCCCCAAAAACTCGAAATCCAATTCATCTCTCACTTCCTCCCTGTCTGAGCTCATCTGCACGTATATTTGAAATTAACCCCAATAATCTATAATCGCGTATTCACAGCGAGGAAGAATTGAAGAGGAGATGAATGCATGTAATTTAGCTTTTATTGTACAATATATATCAGTACAGTACTGATTTTTCATTCAAAATTTTAAATCACGCTATGCATATTACACAACCCTAATCTTCTTTCAGATTGAAAATGTTCAATAATCTAGATCATGAATACGCACATAAAAAGCAGTGACTGTCCCAGCCGAATCACCTGCCACGAGTTTGATTTTCATGCTTACAAGGCCGAACATGTACTCATGCTTCGATACAAATCCTGCACCTGCGCAGCCAAATGAAAATTGCACGGAGAACTTGCTGCATGATATTTTCGAAACAAATTCCAATAAAAAACTTCTCATGGACAACGATCGGAAACGCGAGTTAGAACTTAGAGCAATACCCACCTGAATTTTCATCCAAGATGAGCTCTATTGACTTGTCCGCCATTATCTTCACATGGTTATCTGCAGACGTGACTTTAAATTCCTCTGAAAACGATGCCGGGTGTGCGGCGACAAAGGTTAAGCAAATAGCAAATATAACAAGGAACTCCATTCTTCTGCACCAATTACTTCGCCCTTCAGTTGTATTGTCTACAACGACGGAAGAGAAAAGGCACACGAAAAGTCTCTTCGTTATATGGATTTTACAGAGAAAATTTAAATGGGTAAACTCAGGTTTTATAAGAGAGCCGAGTGCAGGTCATGGATATTCCCAATATGCTAAGAAAAGATATGCACTTATCCAATCGTATATGCATCAAGAACACCTGCTCGAAGGGATCGACTTGTAGAAGACATTCTTCGACACGAGGAAGCCAATCCATGCGATGTCTGTTGGACACAAGAAAATCGTCGTCCCTTTTGTCCACCTCATCCTCACACCTTTTGGACAATGCTTCGTGCTCTTCTGGGCTGATCAACCTGTCCATGATTGTAAGGAAGAGTCTCTCCATGCTTTCCACTTTGCTTGCCAACTCTTTCTTTATAAAATTTGGACAGTACCATTTAAGTCGTTCGGTTCTCTGACTATGGAAAATGGTTCAACTACCTTGGGAGCTTGGCAATCGCACTCCATTCTACCAAGTCTTGAACCTTTCAACCTAGGACAAATACCATGAAGTTTCTTAAGCATTTCTTTGCCTTAAGGAAACAGATAAATGGTCTATCATTCTTAAGTAAAGTTAACTAATCAATGGTCTGTTCGGCAGTGGATATTCTTATTATTCAAGGAAGAATTACAATAGCCAACATACGAATACAACTATACTCTCCTCACATACACATTGCACTCTAGTGTATTGCATCTTGACACCTCTACAAGTATGCTAGTTATATAGGGTCAGTTACAATGTTAAACAAACCTCCATTCAGTTACACATCCTATTCACTGAAGAGTGCATGCATGCACATTCTAGAAGAGTGCATGCATGCACATTCTAAATTTAGCTAATGTGCATACTACGGCATGGAAAATTAGTTGGCACTTTTTCAACAATCTTCACCTTGACAACAATTTGCTTGATATATCATGCCCAGATTTATTCATCACCTTTAGTGCAAGCCAAGAGAAGCCAAACACCATCACAACTCCACAACTTCTCTAACAATATTGTTACGTGAACATGCATGCACGATTGTATGGACCATTATGCCTCCATCAGTAACATGTCTTATAAACTGATGTACTTGTCCCATTTTGATACGTTGGACTTTTAGTCAAATGCACAACACTTTGACCACCACAGAACACCTCATCCTGTACTTGTCCAAACTTACCCAATAGATCCTTGCATTCTTGCAAGACATAACATGAGGTAGGTCTCCTCTTGTCCAAATCTCATGAATCACAACCACAGACTAAATCACAACAACCATTGTAGGTGATACTTGTGTTTCTGTGTTTGAAGCACTCATTTCCATGCTCTTCACATGGTTTTTCCATGTGTCTAGTGACAACACCAATAGCATGTGAAATGTTGACTATTTCCAATCGGAATCATCAAACTTCCTACTAGCATATAATACTCAAGACATATAACCCTTTTCTTCTTCATGAGTTAGGACATAAATCTGAAGAAAACTTACAATGAAAAGCCAAAGGGATTTTACCAATTTCACATCATTCATACCAAATTTCTTGATTATCTTCACCACGTACTTCTGTTGTGATAACCAAGCTTACCATATTTCCTATCTCTGTGTATTTCCATGCCCAAGATTTATTGTGTTGCTCCCAGATCCTTCATAACAAACGTCCTAACCAACTGAACCAACTTGTTGATCTCAAACATGCTTGTGGTTGCTACAAGCATAACATTTAATGCCAAGATAATAAATATACCATAAACACAATGGTGATACTCACTTCTTGTAAAATTTAGGTCACCATGAAGGAATCAAACATCTTGTATCACTTGCCTAGCATGCTTCAGGCCATACAATGATTTATGAGTTTGCAAACAAATCTTCTGTTGCGATTATGAACTAACATTTCTGGTTGTTCCATATACATCCTCTTTTCCAAAAAATTCCATGTAAAATAGTTTTAACATCTAGTTGTACTAACTCAAGATCAAGTAACACAACTAGTGCTAACACAACATGAATAGAAACAAGCTTTCAACAATTGGTGAGAAACTTTCATGGAAATCAATACCTTCCAAATACCCTTCTGCTACAAGTCATGATTTGAACCTTTCATCTTTTACTATGCTTGATTTTATAAAAGGAGATTCATCAAAAACTACATCTGTGTCCATGATGATTTTTTGGGCAGTAGGATCTGACATTCTACATCCCTTAACATCATCACCATATCAAAGATCTACCTATTTGATCTGGGTCTTACATAGAATGTTGATAAGCATCACAACCAAATAATTTCACATTTGAGTAATGACATGTTCATACCTCTTATGAAATCTTCCAGTCTTTTGCAACCGATGGTGATAGAGTTACCAGATAGAAAAACTGCTTCTATCCACAACTATTGTTGCAACTTGGCATTACTGAACATGCCTATTTGATCCCAGCTTCCTTGCAATACTTTTCAAGTTCCATGGATATGAACCAACCTTCATCACATATTCTCAAACACTTGATTGACCTATCAACACATCATCCCTTCTACAAATCCACCTTTCTAACCTGGACACACTGCTCCACCTCGAACTTTGCATTCGAACAACTTTGACCAAATCCAACCAAACCACCCTAAGTGAACCTTTTCCTCTCACCTCCAGGGACTTCACAGTGGAGTCTCAGTGCTCCACCTTTAACATGAGCATTCCCTTGACCAAATCTAGCCAAGCCGGTGAAGTAATCCTTCACCGCTTACCTCTAGGCCCATTTACAATGGAATTCACCAAGCCTTTTATAGGCTTCATTACATGCAATCCATGGACACAATACCATGAGCTACCCAAAAAACATGGACCCAAAATACCATGTTCTTTGACCTAAAAAACATATTTAACTCATTAACTCTTTCACCGAGTCAAGGTTAACCCAATACACATGCCCCCCCACACACACATATTCAATTTACCTAAATCTATGTCTAGAATTTTCATAGGTGACCTAATAAACCAGGGGTATGCATGCCTATCCAGGTCTCACAAACGTATTCTCATTTACATGCAATCAATAATTTTTACAACTCCAAGGAAAATACATTTTTCTTTTATTTCACGACGACTCAACCATCATCGTCTTGTAACTTCTATGTGAACACAAGTGGTGAGACCCAATAGACAGATAAAACTTCATCAACCATACTTGTAGCTGAATTTTCTTCTTTTGTGGAGTTCTCTTTGGATGCTTGTTGTCTTTTCCAACAATCTTTCTTGAGATGCCTAGATTTTCCACATAACCAACATTTTCCCTTACCCTTACTGTCTTTTTACTTAGACCTGGTTGTACCTTTCTGATCTTTCCCTCCTTCTATAGATCAACCTTTAAGGTCACCATTACTTCTACTATTGAGGTTTCTTTACTGGATCTTCTCCTCATTTCCTCAGAAAACAAAGCTCCCACAACAATGTCATAATCAATGGCATTTGTTGATCTGAACCACATAGATGTGACCAGATGATCCCAAGACTCAGGAAATGAACACAGTAGTGTGACTTCCTTGTCCTCGTCTTCGTACTTCAATTCCATACTAGATAATTGACAAATTAGAGTATTGAAAACATTTAAGTGATCATAAATTTGTGTACCTTCTTTCATCCATAAGTTGTACAACTACCTCTTCAAGAAGATTTTGTTTGTCAAGGACTTTGTCAAATACATTTTCTCCACTCCGTTCCACAAACTTATTGTTTTATCCTCTCCAACGATGTTATACAAGACTTCATCTGTCAGAAATAAACGAATGGTGATGAGAGCTCTTGCATCTAGATCTTCCCAGTCCTCGCATGTCATGTTTTTTGGTTTCTTTGACTTTCTCACCGAAGCCTTTTGCAATCCTTGTTTCACAAGAAGATCTCGCATCTTGAGCTTCCATAGCTCAAAGTTATTCTTATCGTTGAAGTTCTCCACCCCAACTTAGAACTCTACGTTTTCACCATTAGCACAAACCAAAACGCCCAAACCAAGCTTATAATATTAATCCTTTATATAGAGGAACCAATATTAAGTTCAAGGTTGAACCCAAAAATAAAAATATTAATTTAAAATATTTAACCACAAAAAACCTTTTAAAAAATGCATCCACCTCTTCATATAAAGATATCCACTTATATATAAAAAAAGATCCTTTTAATAAAGTTTACCAAGGAGAATCTGTTACACATCAAAATTACTCACTTCAATGATGACCCATTGTCGTCATTACTAGTGTCGCAAGTGTCGCAAACATCATATTGGCATATTGCCTATGTCGTTTCTCTAACGACATCATAAGGACACTTAAGACACCTTCAAAGACTGGTTTAAGAAGGAGAAATCATCTGATGAGGAGTACAAAGCATTTGCCATGAAGAAAACCACTTAAAAATTATTTTTGGAAGGCAGCGCTCCCCTACCCACAGTCAGGGAGTGCCAACGCTCCCTAGCCTCCTTTGGGGGAGCATTGCAGCACCATGTACACCCTTCTGGGGGAGCGCTAGGATTTTCTGAAGGAATTTTGGGCAGCGCTCCCCTACCCACTATCAGGGAGTTCCAACACTCCCTATCCTTCTTTGTGGGAGCGTTACAACGCTCTGTACACCCTTTTGGGGGAGTGATGGCCTTTTTGAGAAAATTTTTTACTGTTGAGAAAAATCAGGGAAAAATCCCCCTCATCTCTGGAGTTTGTTGGACTTAAATCTGATGTTAAGGCTCGATCTTAGGGAGGATCCACAACTGATGGAGAAATATCCTCAACCTATCCCAAGAATCTCTAAGGTGGTTAGGTCTCTCCAAGCTTATATAAGGAGGCCTCCTCATGGTGAAAAGCATATAGAGATCAAGAAATACCAAACTTATGATCTCCTGAGTGGTATTGATATGGAGACATTGTGAAGTATCAAACTTATGATCTCATAAGGGAGATATCATTGAAGCATCAACATTTTGTGTGTGGATTATTTGACCAGGGGTCTAGACAAAGAGAGTTTGGTGAAGTTGTTGCACCTACATCCATGGTTGTAAGAATTTCACTTTGTTTTCATTAATACAAATCTATGCTTGGCCTGTTTTCTTTAAAGTTTGTGTACGTTTCACGAACTTGTTTCTTTCATAGATACATTATAAAGTTAATCATGGTAGAGTAGAAAGTATGTCTCGTTGTTGTTTCTCATTGTATTGTAGGACTTTCTGAAGAACTTGGAGATCAAGATCAGTCTGGATCGAGCAAGGAAAAACGTCGATAAAAGGTATTTACCCTTCTTCATTCTTCTTCTTTGAATATTTTATCTCCATGCAAAGGAAATTCAATGTCCACAATAGCACTTTTATGTCTTGGTCTTAGGAGTCTAGAGCCCAAGAGGGAATCCACTTGATTGCGGGGGGATTCTCCTGTAAAAGAAATTGGCGACTCCACTAGGGAAGGACTCCTATTTTTCTTTCCTTGGTTTTTCCCTACCATTTTTCCACCTTTCAAATCACTTTTATTGTTTGATCATCATCCATTAACCTTCTCCTACCTTCACTAGCAATTTCACCAATTTTTCTGCATTCTGGGTGAGTTTTTCTTCATTTTTTTGACTATTTTTTGAATTTTTGAGTGTCTCAACGCCCCCATGTAGGCCATACCAGAGCCCCAAATCTCCCCTACAGTGTCATAGGGTGCATTGCAACACTCTTTTCACCCTTCTGGGGGAGCGCTAGTCTCTTTTTGAGAGTTTTTTCCTTCTTCTGCTCAGTATTTTGCAACCTTTTTTGTAGATATCTTTACCCAGAATCTGTGGTTGGCTTGTGAAGTTGTTTGAATTGGTTTTTTATGGTTTTTTATGCTTATCACTCCCTATTGTCTTGATTGGATCCTGAAACCTTTTTCAGAAATGTGAAATTGTCTTTTCTAGCTGCTTTTTCACAGGACAGTTTTGAGTGATTTCTCTTTCTCCCTATCATTTCTTGGATTCTTCTCTGCATTTTATTGTATTCTTTGAATGCTTGATTGGTTGTAGAATACTTGACGGTGTTCTTTCTTGTTAGAACAAGTTTCTACTTGTTTCTTTCATACCTCACTTCCTCGAGTGCATGCTTTGTTTGTAGCCCTTTTGCTTCGTGTCTTTTGCATCTGCATAGGACTCTTTCTACTTATTGAAAGTAGTGGAGAATTGAAGTTTTTGTATTTAATTTATGTATACATCATAATAAAAAAAAAAAATATAAATGTATTCTTGATTTTGGGTAGTGAAACTAGCTTGCATTTGAAGTAG
Source organism: Picea mariana (assembly GCA_032191745.1). Lineage (NCBI taxonomy): Eukaryota > Viridiplantae > Streptophyta > Pinopsida > Pinales > Pinaceae > Picea > Picea mariana. The sequence goes on along the minus strand of JASDQU011504914.1, from coordinate 15,234 downwards.
CGGAATTGCATGTTTTTTGGCATTTTGGGACATTGTGCATCTGGAATGATGAATGTTTTCTCCTTCTCATAGCATAGATTTCATCGAAATGAAAAGATTGCATATTCATCTCATTGCATAACTTCCAAGTCGTTCAAAACACCATATTTTCCACGCCATTTTCCTTTTGAGTAACAACATCCTTAAAAATAAAGCGCTAAACTAAAAATTGATTAGACATTTTTATATTTTCCGGTAGAAAACCTACATCAAATTAGTTTTAGGGATTTGGAATAGGTGTGAAGGATAACTTTCCAAAGCTACAAACAAACATAGAATGTTGTGTTGAGGAGCAGTGAAATCCAATTGCTACATTTTGTCCTGGGAAGCCCTTCTCACACAAGTGTCAAACCTGAGGTCACATTAAGACTGGCAGAGTTACTCACCCTACTTTGTTGGTCTTGGTGTAGAGATTTCATGTATTATGGGGGTCTCTTGAAGGTATACCCATAATGATGAGTGGAAACCTTTCAAGTTGATTTCGGGCTAGATACCCTGCCCTTGCGCATGGATCGGACTGTCGATTCTTTCCCCAGGAATTACTGTTGTAGTTGGTAACCTTAGTGGCCTATCTCTTTAGGTCTTTACACAAGGTGACTGTGGAGGGGCAAGTCTTCACAGTAATTGGAATCGACATTGGCCAAAATCACTCGGGCTCCTTGTAGGGTATACCCACGATTATGTGTTCGAGCTTGCACCAAGGCGTAAGTTCGTCAAGCAAATCATCAGCGTAACTTTTCCACCTGCTCTATCTCAGTCCCCTCTTACTTTGTTCCCATGATGTTGGATTTCACCCCCAACTAGTGTGCTCATTGTGAGAAGGTTTTGTTTTCTTTCTTGCTTACTAGATTTTTAGTGTGTGTTGTTTGTTCTCCCTAGCAGAATCTAGGTTGGATCTTTATTATTTATGGCGACAGTTCCCGGGATGACCAATGAAGGAACGTCTTTGCCAGGGGAACCCTTTGTTTTTCCTTCTTACGGAAACGTTGGTCATCCTTACATCGCTACTTTGAACCTTCCAGGTCTCACAATTGGGTTACCGGTATGGTTGTTTTCCACTCCGGTGATCTCGAATGCAGGTATTTTAGATGTAAGCACACCACCCACACATCAACCTCATGTCGACTTTTCACCTTCTTCACCCATTAAGTCTCCTTCCCTTTCTCCATCTTCGCCTAGTGAAAGCTCTAAAGCGAGTAGCCAGGTTGATAAGAAGAAGAAGAAACGGAAAGAGAAGAAGAAGAAGAACCTGAAAAGGACCAAACCTCCAACTACATCAGATGTTGGATCCAAGCAACCAGCTACTGTTAATAGTATTGGGAGTGTTGATGAGGTCGATAAGATTAAAATGAAGAATATGAAAACCAAATTCCCTTGCAGTAATTGTAAGGGTGACCACTTTATGATGGATTTCCCTAATATTCCCAAGGTCTTAGAAATGTGTTCCTCCATGTCATCGGCCCCTACTGGACATGCTGGTGACACCCCGACAACTAGTGACGTTAAGGTTGGTAAGAAGAAGACAACTGTCAAATTTCCCTGCATGTTATGCAAAGGTGATCATTACTCTCACCTTTGTCCTCATATGGACGAGGCCTCTTCTCTTTTGGAAAAGCTTCAACTTCCAACTGGTTATCGTAATATTTCCCCCAACCCATAGTTAGTTGATAGAATGGTCAATCCGGTTCCATCCCCGGTCAGTCCGATTTTTCAGGTGGTAAATCTAGTTTCATCCTCGGTTGAACCACTAACCAAAGTAGTTGATCCACTTTCATCACCAATCAGCCCCACTTTTCATCTGAAAAGTGAAACCCAAGTGACTGATCCAGTCCCCTCATTGGTTAGTCCCACCCTTCATCTAAAGAATTCTAATGTGGTTAATCCCACTCCTCCCTTGACGAGTGCCGAAGAGGTTTCTCTAGTCCCTTCATCGATCAGTCTGGTTGATCATGTAGTCAACATGGTCACATCCTTAGTTGAACCAATTAACAAAGTGGTTGATCCGATCCCATCTTCGGTCGATCTCACCTCCCGTTAGAGAGTGTAACCCAAGAGTTTGATCCATTTCCACCCGTCGACCCCATTCTCCCCTTGGTGAATGAAACCCAAGTGGTCGATTTGATGTCATTATCAATCGATCCTACTCTCCTGCTAGAGAGTAAACCTGATTCTGCCCATGTTTTTCTCATTGATATAGAATCTACCGTGCTGGGGGGAATTCCTCCTTCTCCCAGAAAACCCCCTCCATGTAATGAGGCCATCCTTTTTTATTGGGGTGTGCTAACTGGACCTCATCTACCCTTTCACATTCCCTTCAAGATTACGATATAGGTTTGTGGTCTAGACGTTCCTCATGCGCTGATAGACGAAGGTTTGTCCATTAGTATTTTGTCCTCTATTGCTTGGAAAGCTTTGGGTTATCCTCAGCTTGGGTCGGTTACCCAGACTCTATTTTCTTTTAATAGAAGAATCAGTCACCCTTTAGGGATCCTCCCTCAGTTGCCCATAACTTTAGGAGGGAAAATTTTCTTTATTGATGTTATGGTAGTCCAGGACCCCTTGGATTTCGATTTACTCCTTGGGAAAGATTATGTCTATGATATGAAATCTATTGTGTCCACTTTTTTTTGTGTGATATATTTCCCACGCGATAGAAGAATGGTTACTATTGATCAACTTTCCTTTGTTGGCCCTAACTTGACCATCAACTCAATGAACTCCTTAAACAGTTCTTATATGTCATCAGTATCACCCCTGCCACAGGTCAATTATGTGGCATTATCTCCCATGACTTCAACTTCTGATGACTTAGATCTGGTAGTTGACATGGTGATCTCTTCAGTAGGGCTATTGGAGCCTGATCTCCTTACCCCTGACGCGACCCTCGACATGTGTTCCTTCCAGAGCATACTTCTTCCATACTTCTTAGAAGGCATGACCAAGTTTTGTCCCTTGACATGGTGTCGCTCCAGAGTGTTATCCTCTTGGAATCCATGATCAAGAAGAGGTTGCGAGCATAGTTTCTCTTCTCTGTGGCAAGCTCATTAAAAAATGAAACAAAAATCTGGGGATTCAACCCAGAGCCTTGAGCATAGTTCTTTTCCTGTGACAAGCTCGTTAAAAAATGAAACAGTCACCTCTCTTATCAGGTCGAGTCTTTCATTAGGTATCATTTTTGAACCTTCATTTCATCCACCCTTATCCTTTTTCTCCATCTAATACAGAAATTGGTGACAAACTCACAGTCGATGAATGAATTGAATCTTGGGGGGGCATGTCTCCAGCCTTTGATGATAATTCTAGAGTTAATCCACTAGCTTTCAAGCTGGGGGCAGAGTATCAAGCTTAGTCTTTGTTCTTTCTCGTGCTCGTAAAAACATGAGAATGTAACTGAGCAACATTTTATCTCTTTTTCGGGCTTGCATGGATATACGAAAAAGGAATCCCCTGCAGTCTTCTTTAAGTTCTTTTCAGACTCTCTAAACATGAAAATATTTCCGAGTGATCTTGCTTCTTTTCACACTCGTTAAAAGGTTTGAAAGGGAATATTTCGAGTGGTAGTTTATCTCTTTTTCAGCCTCGCAAGACTAACATTACGAAAAAGGACAACACTGGAGTCATCTTTAAGTACTTTTTAGACTCTCTAAACATGAAAAATCACCGACTTTACCTTCTCGGAACTCGTTAAACAATCATACATTGAAGGGCCCATATGGGACCGAACCCTTACTTCTTCTAGTTCATTAAATAAAGGAAGAGGGACTTACCTAAGGTGAGTTATATCGAGCATGTGTTACCCTCCTCGATCTCGTTAAATTAAAAAGAGGTACTCATCTATCTAGATGGGGGGGAAATTGAAGGAAGCAAGCCAAGCAGTTTTTGAAAACATTACAAGTAACTCTTACAGTCGTCCTTGAACACAACACTTTGTCTTTGCACGCATTTTAATTCAGTGAACCTCTGCACTGAACCAATCCTCTAATTTTTATTACTCCTTTGGGTCACCCGACGAAAGTCACTGTATCCATTGCATCATCATGTTTTGGTCCATGTCATGTTTTTGATGTTGTGTCTCGGTATTCAAGGGAAGTATCTACCTCGAGAGTCAACCATCACAAATTTCATGTTTCAATACCCATGTCAGTCCATGTTTATTTGATCCACCAATCTACATCTATGTGTCAGTTTCATGGCGTTGATGGGGGATACATCAAGGCCTTCCTATGACGAGTCTATTCCTATCGACTTCAACACATTATCTAGGAGCTAGACTTAGAAACTAGATAGTACCTTGGGACTTGCATGCCTCAATGGCAAGCCTCCTTGCATCTAACAGTAGGTTTACATGATTGACCTCTGATCAGATGATTCCACGGATGTTCGACTTCAACTCATCCATTCACATTCGTTGAAATGTACTAGAGTACCTTGGGAATCATTGACATCAATGGTGATTTCCCTCACGCTTGTTAACGGTTTACCTCATTGACCAGTAATCAAGTGGTTTTTTCCATGTTCGACATCAAGACATCTATTCACATGGTTATATTTGTACTACATCAAGATCGGTAAGAAGACCCTGGGTTAATTCATCACTCTTATATGTACTTTTCCTAGGTTGCGATGGACTTTCTTTTGAACATTGACACATATACTGTCACATAGATCCACTTTGTATTGGTTCGTGGCTATGTCTTGTCGTCTCATAGATACACTGTGTATTTTTTGTGGCTACGATCAGTTCATGTCATGGAAGTATAGATCCACATTGTATCTTTGGTGGCTATACTCTTTGTTAATATAATTATGGATCCGTAGTGTATTTTATGGCGGCCATACCTTGAAAGTATTTATCACTCAAGCATAGGTGTAGATGCAGTAGCTTCACCAAGCTCTCTTTGTCCAGACCCTTGCTCAAATAATCCACCACCAAAATAACTATGCTTCACCGATATCTCCCTTATGAGATCATAAGTTTGATGCCTCTAAACTCCATATGCTCTTACCATGAGAAGGCCTCCTTATATAAGCTTGGAGAGACCCAACCACCTTAGAGATTCTTGGGATAGGTTGAGGATCTTTCTCCTTCAGTTGTGGATCCTCTCTAAGATCCAGCCTTGACCTTAGATTCGAATCCAACTGATTTCCAAGATGAAGGGTATTTTTCCTTGATTTTCCTCAACAACCCAAAATTTGCTCAAACAGACCATCGCTCCCCCAAAAGGGTGCACAGAGTGTTGCAACGCTCCCCCAAAGAAGGCTAGGGAGCGTTGGAACTCCTTGATAGTGGGTAGGGGAGTGATACCTAAAATTCCTTCAGAAAATCTTAGCACTCCCCCAGAAGGGTGTACAGGGTGCTGCAACGCTCCCCCAAAGGAGGCTAGGGAGCATTCGCACTCCCTAACAGTGGGTAGGGGAGCATTTCCTTCCAAAAATAATTTTTCAATGGTTTTCTTCATGGAAAATGCTTTGTACTCCTCATCATATGATTTCTCCTTCTTAAACCAATCTTTGAAGGTGTCTAAGTGTCCTTATGATGTCGTTAGAGACACGAGATAGGCAATATGATAGTATGATGTTTGCGACACTAGTAATGACGACAATGGGTCATCATTGAAGTGAGTAATTTTGATGTGTAACAAATTGCCCCCCAAAGTGAGAAGTTAGAAGATGGGAACTGATGATGGAAGTACTTTGTAGACTTTTTCGAGCAAGGGTATGGACACGGAGAACCTGGTACAAGCTGCACACAACCATCAACAAAAATTATGACATGTTTCAAACCCAAGGCAGGCATACCTATGCTTGAGTGATAAAGACTTTCAAGGTATGGCCGCCATAAAATACACTGTGGATCCATAATTATATTAACAAAGAGTATATCCACCAAAGATACAATGTGGATCTATACTTCTTACATGAATTGATCATAGCCATGAAAAATACATAGTGGATCTACGAGACGACAAGACATAGCCACGAACCACTACAAAGTGGATCTATGTGACAGTATATGTGTCAATGTTCAAAAGAAACTCCATCGCAACCTGGAAAAAGTACATATAAGAGTGAGGACTCAACCCAGGGTATTCTTACCGATCCCGATGTAGTACGAATCTAACCATGTGAATTAGATGTCTTGATGTCGAACATGGCAGAAACCACTTGATTACCGGTCAATGAGGTAAACTGTTAACAAGCACGAGGGAAATCACCATTGATGTCAATTATTCCCAAGGTACTCTAGTACATTCCAACGAATGTGAATGGATGAGCTGAAGTCGAACATCTGTGGAATCATCTGATCAGAGGTCAATGATGTAAACCCACTTTCGGACACAAGGAGGTCTGCCATTGAGGCATGCAGGTCCCAAGGTACTAACTGGTTTCTAAGTATAGCTCCTGGATAATGTGTTGAAGTCGATAGGAATAGAATTTTCACAGGAGGGCCTTGATGTATCCCCCATCAACGACACGAAACTGACACAGAGATGTAAATGGATGAGATGAAGTCGAACATCTGTCGAATCATCTGATTAGAGGTCAATGATGTACAAAGCAGGAGAGTACAAAGAATTTTCCATGAATAAAACCACTTAAAAATGATTTTTGGAAGGCAGTGCTCCCCTACCCACTGTCAGGGAGTGCCAATGCTCCCTAGCCTCCTTTCGGGGAGTATTGCAGCACCTTGTACACCCTTCTGGGGGAGCACTAGGATTTTCTGAAGGAATTTTTGGCAGTGCTCCCCTACCCACTATCAGGGAGTGCCAGTACTCCCTAGCCTTCTTTGGGGGAGTGTTCCAATGCTCTGTGCACCCTTTTGGGGGAGCGATGGCTTGTTTGAGAAAAATTTTTACTGTTGAGAAAAATCAGGGGAAAATCCCTCTCTTCTCTGGAGTTTGTTGGATTCAAATCTGAGGTCAAGGCTAGATCTTAGGGAGGATCCACAACCGATGGAGAAAGATCCTCAACCTATCCCAAGAATCTCTAAGGTGTTTGGTTCTCTCCAAGCTTATATAAGGAGGCCTCCTCATGGTGAAAAACATATAGATATTGAGAGATACCAAACTTATGATCTCATGAGTGGTATTGATATGGAGACATTGTGAAGTATGAAAAATATGATCTCATAAGGGAGATATCATTGAAGCATTAGCATTATGTGTGTGGATTATTCGAGGAAGAGTCTGGACAAAGAGATCTTGGTGAAGCTGCTGCACCTACATCCATGGCTGTAAGCATTTCACTTTGTTTTCATTAATACAAATCTATGCTTGGTTTGTTTCCTTTAAATTTTGTGTACGTTTCATGAACTTGTTTCTTTCATAGATCCATTATGAAGCTAATCATGTTAGAGTAGGAAGTATGTCTCATTGTTGTTGCTCATTGTATTGCAAGACCTTCTGAAGGACTTGGAGATCAAGATCAGCCTGGATCGATCAAGGACAAACGTCGATAAAAGGTATTTACCCTTCTTCCTTCTTCTTATTTGAATATTTTATCTTCATGCAAAGGAAATTCAGTATCCACAATAGCACTTTTTTGTCTTGGTCATAGGGGTCTAGTATCCAAGAGGAAATCCACTTGTCCGCAGGGGGATTCTCCTGTAACAAAATCTCGTACATAATAAGATGGTGGATGTCTAAGATAAGAAATACCCACGTGAATTTTCATCCAATATGATCTCTATTGACTTGTCCACCATTATTTTCACATGGTTATCTACAGACATGACTTTAAATTCCTCTGAAAACGATGTCAGGTGTGCTGCGACAAAGGTTAAGCAAATAGAAAATACAACAAGGAAATCCATTCTTCTGCACCAATTCCTTTGCCCTTCAGTTGTATTATCCACAACGATGGAAGGGAAAAGGCACATGAAAATTCTCTTCATTCTATGGATTTTACAAAGAAAATTTAAATGGGTAAACTCGGGTTTTATAAGAGAGTTTATTGCAGGTCATGTATATTCCCAATATGCTAAGAAAATCCATGCACTTATCCAATCATATATGCATCAAGAACACCTGCTTGAAGGGATCGAATTGTAGATGACATTCTTCGACACGAGGAAGCAAATCCATGTGATGTCTATTGGACACAAGAAAATCGGTGTTCCTGTTGTCCACCTCATCCTCATACCTTTTGGACAATTCTCCGTACTCTTCTAGGTTGATCAACCTATCCATGATTGTAAGGAAGAGTCTCTACATGCTTTCCACTTTGATTTCCAACTCTTTCTTTATAAAATTTGGACAGTACCATTTAAGTCGTTCGGTTCTCTGATCATGGAAAATTGTTTGACTACCTTACCTTGGTATGTTTGCCAATTTTATTGTTTGACTACCTTGGTATGTTTGCCAATTTTATTGTTTGACTGCCTTGGTATGTTTGCTATTTTTTTTGGTATATAAAGTATTAACCTTTCAACCTAGGACAAATACCTTGAAGCTTCCTTAAGGTTTTAACCTTTCTCTACCTTAAGGAAACATATCAATGGTCTAGTCTATCATTGTTAAGCAAAGCTAACTAATCAATGGTCAACGAATTTCGATCTTTCATGGAAAACAGACCAATAAAATTTGAAACCTAAATCTAAAGAAACCAAGGCATCAAACAAGTGCATGAGTAAAAATTCTCCTAAGGGAAAAAGATTGAATTTCAAATAACATTTACTTGCTATAAAATGAACATGCTTTATTCTTAACATAAAAAATTATTTTACCAATTTTTCCATAGCTTTCTACCCCTACATCCATTCTTGGAGTTCTTTATCTTGTTGGAAAGGTCCTGAAGAGATTTACATGTTTATGCTATGATATTTGTAATTAGTTTTTTAAATAATTGTCTATTTTCGAAATAATGGAAAATGCATGTCCTTAAACCACCACATAGTCCCTCTAATGGGGTTATTAGGCCTCCAATGGTAACATAGTCCCTCTAATGGGGATATTTGGCCTCCAATGGTAATATAGGTGCTTTTAGGAGGTTTTGAACAAGAGGAATGGGTTTCAAGGAATTCACTCTATAAGGGGAAGAAAAAATGGGATTTAGGGATATGTGCAAGCTAATGATGGTCTCTCATGATGAGTTAGTGGCAATGAAAACATGAAAAAAATCAATTTGTTAACTTGGATGGATTAATCAAGGTACTTTTAAAATGAATTTGAATATGGTGTAAGAAGATGAAACATGGGAAATTGAATTATATTTCCAAATATACAACTTTTACTCATATAAATTGTGAATAACTATGTGAAATTTGTTTTTTTCTAAAATTGGTATGTTATTTTTCCAACAAAATATAAGGTATATGTCTTTGTTCGTGCAGGTGTTGAGTACCTTAACGATGGAATTTCATTTCAAAAACTTGTATAATTGTATAGAACCCATTGTTCTAGTGCAGTGTATGTTTTGGAAATTTATAATATTGATTTTATATTTTTTTTAAATTATGAAAGTCAATATGTCCTTGAAATTACAACTCCTTTTTTTGTAGGCTAATAGGGTCTTAACATGATAAAAATAATTTATTTTTTTTTAGTTCGTACATATCAGTGTCCTCTAGTGTAGAATATAACTCATTTTAGAAATGGTTAAGCTGACAAAAAGTTATAGTAGAAATAAGAGAGGTATGTGTTCTAGGATTTTGATATATGAGAAGACAAAAATAGATTAAAAATAGTAAACAACATTAATTTAAAATATATACATATTTGGAATTTGCATATCCAACTCGTAGTTTCATCAAAAACTGAATTGTGTAGCCTATAGAAAAATAACATAAAAAATAGAGATATAGAGAGGTATTCACAAAACTGGAGGTTTTTATCAATTTGCAGACCAAACCACTAGGTTTGCCATCCCAGATCTAAATCTGAGGCAACCAATTTAGCATACACCTACGCTAAATTTGTCAATCCCTTCCAAAAAAAAATGAATTCAAAAGAATGTGCACGTGCTCTAGGAATGTGCACGTGTTCCTTATAGAGCACATGCATTCCTAAGAGTGTGCACGCACACGTATATCATATTTCTTATTTACCATCCCCCACATTCTCTCTCTCTCTCTCNNCCTTCCCTCTCTATCGCCCCCTTCCTCTCACTCTCTCTCTCTACCCCCCCTCTCTGACTCCCTAAATCTCTTTTATAGAAATCTAAGTCATATGCTATGGGTTAGGGCTAGAACTTAGCAGTGCCCTAAAAGACTTCTCTCAAACTCTAATTAGGCAGTTATTTAAAAATAACTACTTGCAACAATTGACTTTTGAAATAAACGAAAGAGAACATACATGGAACCCAACGTTTGAATTCAATCACATTCAAGGACTTTAACTCTAGAACTCCTTCAAAAATATCCTCTGAAAATCCTAGAAACCAAGAAACATGCAACTGCAAATAGGTATTTATCTATTAACTAACTACATATAATCAATTCAATTTGTATGTTAGAGTCAAAACACGATACAAATAATCTCATTATAAACATAAATTAACAAAGAGAAGTGGACAAGAATGAGAGTTATTTTATTAATAACATAAAAAAGAGTTGGTTACAACCTGTAACTGCTACGACGCGATCTCGGAACTAGTCTCCAAGTTCCTCCACCCAAGGCCTGAGATGACAAGAACTAACTCCGAATTTTTGTGTTTCGACGGATCCAAGGAAGTAATGGATCTCTTCCTGACGAGATAAGGGGAAACACAAATCCTGAAAACAAGAGTTTTTAGGGGGGAATAAAATATCAGAAGAAAAGGGAAACAAGGACTTGCACGACTATAAGGAAATTGTCATCATAAGGTTGCATCTCTTTGATGTGATTTTCCTCCATCCCAAGGCCCTCTTTTATACTCCCTTTTGACAGTTGGAGTATTTATGAATGGGCTACATGGGGTTTGAAACTTAGGGAACCCATCAAATCCACCCAAAATATTGGAATTTGTTTTTTAATCCAATTAAACATGTATGCGGATTGTTGACTAGCAAGGCGTGTATGTATGTGAGTTTCTTTAAGGAGAGTCATGTACATCTAGAAAAATGGGAATTTTTAAGATGATTTTAGGGAGGAAATGGGGGATTTTTCCCCTGCAAATAGGGAAAGAGATGTAATTGAGGCCAATGATATGTCATGAGCATATGTGGTGTCAAATGATGTTATAACACTCTCCCTCTCACACTTCTATACATGGTAATGCCTAGACATGGAAATACCACGAGATGGAAAGACCTATACATCACAAGGCATGGAAATACCTAGACCAATACCTTTCCTTTCCATGCATCACACTCTCGCACCCACTCCCTCTCTATACCCCCCCCTCTCTCTCTCTACTCCTTTGTCCCTCCTGTTATCGTTCCAAGAAACTCTTTGAGGTTGTAGGTCAAAGATGCTTGGTAACTTGAAGAAAACTTATTTTTGTGTTTATGTATGTGTGGATCAATGGGATAACTCAATTACAGTATGGCATTCAAACAGTAAAATGAAAATCAAATAAACCAGTGCTCTCAAGGATTGATGATCAGATGATAGCTTTAAATGGGTGAGAAAACGATGTTTATAAACTGAATACAAAGTGGAGGGTTTAATAAACAATGATAAGCAACTTAATATCAATTTATGAGCTAACCAATGAGATAACCAGCATTCTATAGCTAAAACAACTTAATAAAAAGTACAGAAGGAAAATGAGAATCTGACATCAATAGAGAGAGAAAACTTTGATTTGTATTATCATAGTAAAAGTATGTTTACAACATAATATAGTTCTCTATCCAGAATCAAACCCCCTTCTTTTAAAATGATAGGCTTTTATAACCTTTTACAACAAGTCTCATATCTTGAAAAAATGGATCTGGATTTCTAATTATAGAAAAACAGAGTAACAATTGTGTACAATAAGCTAAACTAAATCTGATTACTTATGGATCGAACTATCTTCAAAGATTGTCTTCAACATATGGTATTCATCCTTGCTATGTTTCTAACGTGTCATGGAGGAAAGGACACATGTCTTTAGTAATCGAAACACTTTCAACAACTGTGAATGAAACTTTAGTTGACCAATTAAACTTTCTCCTCAAAAACCTCCATGAATCTTTGAACTGAATATTTTATGATTTGGTGATTCATCTTTTAGATGTCCTCTTATCCTTTAAATCACCCAAAAGCTGCTCTGTTCAAGCTTAGATCTTCAAAATTCTTATTCTGCGGTTTCACCAGCTATTTCACCTTAGGTTTTGCTAGTTAGCTGATGAAAGCTCTACTTTTCAACAGCTAATTGATTATAATGGTGCCCTTTATGCTAGTGAAAGCTCTGGTTCTTTCAAAAAGGAAAACTTTTGTATTCAAAACTGTTGTTTTTTCACAAATCATTCTTTATTTGATTGATCTCCTTGCAAATTAACAGCAATCTGTGCCAGCACCTGTAAATCTGGATGTGTGGTAATTTTTCCCTTTAATTTTTTTATTTTCATCTTCAACCGCTTAGCCAACCACAATAAACTATTATAATCCTTTGTGATCTTTTTCTTTTTCTTCTTATCTTTTACACTTTCACGTGCCAGCTTCTCAAATGTTGCATTAGTCTTTGCAAAATTTTCTGACAAAGCTTTGTATCTTGCCTTTATCACCCTTTCTAGAACCTCTTGATGTGCTATTACCTCTTTCAATTCCTTAATCTTCTGTGTTTTCTTTGATTTCTTATTTCTTGAGGTTTCACCTTCATCTTTGGAAATAAAGGCTTCAAATTCCTATGCAGGTTCCATGGAATATTCTAGACTTTGGATTTCTGGAGTTTGGATGGCTGGACTTTCATCTTCCTTTTCTGGTTCTGTGTCTGAATCTATGTATGGAAGATTTAGAGCATTTTTCTTCTTAACTGTGGATTTCTCTGAGTTTGTTTCAAAATCTAATTTATTTTTATCTTTCTTGGGCTTTATGCTTGAATTTTTGTCTTCTGGTGGCTTTTGGATAGCTCTTCTTCTCCTTGAGCTACTCTGAGGAGTTGATTGTTTCTTGCCTGCTTTCTTCTTTTCATTTATAGGTTGAGTTTGGGTCTCAAAACCCTCCCAGAAAATAAAATGATGCCAAGTTCTTTCTCTCTGTCTCAATTCTTCTAAAATGATCATTTTAATCATGCCATAATGAAAAAGGAAATTTTTTATACTGAATGGTTCGGCTCTGATCTTATTACACACCTTGGTTAGGATTTTATGCAGAAAGAAAGGAAAATTTAGAAGGACCTTCCCTATGAAATGATCTAAGAGTATAAAATGATATAACATTAACTTGTCATACCTGCCCTCTGAGGTTAAGTATAATTGAATGCCTTTGAACAAATCCTGCCATTCATCTTCAAGGTAAGACACAGGGATACTTTTCTTCCAGGTTATACTTTGGAATTTTGTCTTGAGGTATGATCTAAAATCCAATTTCTTGGTCACTGTTGTTTTAAACCAATTTATGCATGTTCTGGGTAAACCAGTTGCTGAAGCGATGGCAGCTTCATCAACTATTAGTTCCAACGAGCCCATTGTAGCCTTCCTCCCATCGTAAAATTTTGCAAACACTTCTGCAATTACCTGGTGATAGCCTTCCTGCAACCTTTCCACATATGTCATACAACCTACATCTGAGAAATGCTTATGCACCTATGGATAAGATTGCAAGAAGGATAAATTGTCTAATTCTTTCCTCAGAAGTCATCTTCCTTACTTCCTTGCCATATGCAACTTAATCACCATCTAATTTTCACACGGTTAAAACAACAAACTTCTTAAAAAGGAAAGGTTGGCGCTGGTGAAAACAACCTGTGTTATTGATGAAATATGAAACCCTATAATAGAATTCTTCAGACGTCGTGAGTTTAAAATGGGAAATGGTGATTTGATTTGATGTTGTCAGCCATTGGTACTTTTACCCTCTAGTTGCAATGATGATTAAGCATACATCACATCTTTAAACCCTTATGTGTCTGCCCCATGAAATTCGTGAGCATAATCTATCATGATGTCCTGCTAAACGTGAGGAAAAGGTGTCATCACACATTTGAGTCCATTAACTATCCATGATGATTGCATGGCGTGTGCCCGGCGTATCCTTTTGGGTTTCTAGAGTCGTTGGAGGAAAAATCGTGTTAACTCTTTCACCGGCTCGCTTGTTGCTGAGAGTGCACTTTAGCCATTGAAACCTGGGACTTTCACCAGCTATATTCAACTTAGAAACATATGTTAGCTAGTGAAAAGATTTTTTATCAATTTTTTGAAAAGACCTTTTGATGATCGATTTATTTCTATGATAACATCTTAGATCCTATATTTTAACACTTCTAAATTTTAAAAATTATACAAGACCCTGATTTATGATCATACTATCACCTACAAAAAAGGAACAAAATGACTGAGTCATTTTGAGAGATAACATTTGGCTCCAGCTGGGATGGAGACCTCCCTATGAGGTTTCCAAGAACCTAGTTTGACTCAGTAGCCTTATTTACATGTTTAAATCAACACTGATTTTACTCAGTATTCCATTGGGCATGGGGTTATTGAATAAAACGAAACAAAAAAATAAAAAATGAAAAGGATATGTACAAATAAAGGGGCTTTAAGGAAAGCCTTATGAAAAGTAGAGTTTCAGAAACCGCCCATTAAATGGACCACCTGATACTTCTTCACCTACAAGATCTTGGAGGAAAAAAATATTGTTCTGCTTAGCTGATGCTATGACAAATGGACCTGTCCAGAGTGCCTCAAACTTGCCATGTTTTCCCTTCTCCTGTCTTGCTGCATCCCATTTCAGAACTATATCCCCTGCCTTGAAAATATATGTCTTAACTTTTCTGTCAAACATTTATTTCATCTTCTTTTGGTGTAACTCGGTCTTTTCCAGAAGTTGTTCTTGTTGGCATGTTTTTAGACAGAAGGTAGACTATGATGGTTGGCATGTTTAAAAGGCAGAGTATTCTTGTCATTGATGGCAAGATCAGAGTATTCCTATCATTTATGGCTTCGATGGAAAAACAGGAACAAAAGATAAGTTCAGGAAGACCAGCAACGCAACAATGATCGAATGACAAGATCAAAGTGTTGTTCAAACTCCATTTCGGAGTTTTGTCTATCGGGATTTTGGATATCGGGAGATAGAAATGTCAAGGATCATTACAACAGGAGTCTCGAACTAGCGATATGCGAAA
>JASDQU011504913.1:0-23109 GCA_032191745.1 Picea mariana | reverse complement strand
CACCTTTATTTATTTACCATATTGATTAATGAGTTAATAATACTTAAATTAATCATAATCAAGAATAATTAATTAATAACAAATAATTAGTTAAGGTTATTTTAATAAATAAATATAGTTTAGCTAATGTTTTAGGATTACATTATTAAATTAATTATAATTTATAATCAAGGATCGTTACACTAAAAGGTTATTAATTGTTCCCATTGCTCATAGGTGTATGCCTTTCAGCATAAAGATGTATTGGAAGAATGGATATTTCATTGTGCCCTGGGACTTGCATGCAGTTCTTATTTTGCATCTGGATGTCAAACTTCATAATTTTTTCTTGGATGATTTCAAGGCAGGATAAGTGGCATAGAGAAAGGTACACATGACGTGATAGGCGTTGTCACTTATGGGTGTCGTCAAACAAAAAAATGTTAAGGCAGGACAGGTGGCAGAGAGACCAGTAAACATGATGCGACGAGATTTTTCAGTTAATGGGTGTCGTCAAAGAAAACAAATGAATTAAAAGTAGAGTGGTATTTGGGAGGGAGGTAGAGTATTATTTGGGAAGTGGGAGGTCAATCCAATGGACAAGAAAGGACAAAAAGGAGGTAGACGACATGTGGAGAGAAAAGGAGGAAGTTGTATTGGTTGATAGGTTTTTCTTAGTTGATAGGTTTGGGGAAAAATTTATTCCTACATGCATGCCTTCAACATAATTAAACATAAAAACTTATCAAAATGCATTGTGATTAGTTACTTTAATTTTTTCAATTTCTAAATCTTCTATAAGTTGTATCACTTTCTATTCTTCCTTTGTTCCTCAATAGTTTGAACTTATAGACTAGAGTTGATTTTCGTCTCCCTTACATTACAATCATGTGCATAAGATATTACATTCAACTTCTACAAGAGATACTTGATACTTCTATTGGATAACTTTTCCCCTGATTGTTGCTACCTCATTGACTACTTCCTATTCATTTTCATAAATTTTAGTTGTAGTTGTAAATATTAATATTTTTTTAACCTTAATGGAATACTTGTGATTTCTTAACATATGTTGATCTACTTCGTTTCTCACAGGAGATCAACAGCGTTGTTTAGGTGCTCCGTGATATTAAGTTACCAGTTTGAAACCCGCGGAAACAAAAAATCCAGCCATGTTAAGGGTGTGTGTGGCTGAGGCCTGGTGCAATCCTCAGGTGATTTTGATGGCTTAGATTCCCCTGAGTCTCATTTTCTTAGCCATATGTTAGTCCCACATGTCACGAACAAACTAAAAAATAAAAAAAACATATGTCGATCTCCTTCATTTATCAGTAATCCATAATGATTCTTTGCATGTGAAGACTCCAAACCACCTATAGATGATATGTTCATCACTTTTCCAAAAGACTAATTACCACTTGCATACTCATGTGTTCCATAAGATGCATTGAACATGACTCCAATAAAATGAAAAAAAATGACTTGGTCAACTTTAAAGGGAGAACAATGTGAAAAAGTATTTTATAAGAAGGAATAAAGAAATAAACAAAATCCACAAAACCTTAAGTGTACATTAAACTCAACACCTTCCATCTCGAAGAAAACCAAAGATGATTGTTTCCTTTCACTAAGAACACAACTACATTGAACTTAACACCTTTCAACTTCAAGAAATCCAAAGAGGATTGTTTCCTTTCACTAAGAACACAACATTTCTATGACACAACAAAACAATATCCAAATTTACTTTAAATCGAGTAAAAGGAGGAAAGATGCCCCAAAAATATTGAAGGAAAACACTAACATGGATTTCACAAATATATTTTAACCCATGAAGTAAGACTCCCCTATATTCTACCAAACCAGGGGAGTCTTACTTCATGGGTTAAAATATATTTGTGAAATCCATGTTAGTGTTTTCCTTCNCTCACTGATCCACAAAAACATAAAAAAAAAAAAAAAAAAACCACCACGAGAGAGCATGTGACATGAAACAAAACAAATAAACAACCCCCCAAAAATAAGCATAACTCACCATAATTTTTGTGCCATCTTGGTAATGAAATCCTCCATAGTTGCATTGCATATATGTAATCCATAATCCCATCACAACAAAATAAAAATCCTTGCATAAGTTCATAATCATGCATATTCAAAAGTTTGGACATGTTAATTGGATGCATAGGAATCTTCCCATAACTCCATGGATTGATCCATGCGATGCCTCAATAGTGTGCTATGTGGCTTCGCCTTCATGTTGATTATGGAATGGGTAGATTATGAGCATCATCATTGAGGCTAATGATCCCTAATTTTAAAAGGGTGCATTAAGTAGCATATCCATCCACTATTTGATTGTTTTCCCAAATCACTTGCAAGAATTGGTGAATTTGAGCACTTTTTCTTTTCCCATTCTAACATTGAGACTAGGTGATTATTATTTTTTGTTACATTTGAGACCATTTTTCTAATGGAAGACTTTGAATCACCTACCACTATCAATACGAGATTTAGTAGCTAATCTCAAATGTTGCAATAAAGTGTAGGCTTCTACTGAGTTATTGCAAGAAATACCAAGACCCCAAGAAAATGACAATTTTGAAATAGTCCACATAATAGTCCCTCCAACACATGAAACTACAACATGTTGATTCCTCTCTTAATGAAGTTTGGCACAATTTTTTTCCTCATAAAAAATCCTTTAAAACTCATAAGTGAACTATCAAAATTTTACATCAAACCTCTCTACAGTTAACAATTTCTCTAAAATTCAGGTACTACATTAAAAAAAATAGTACAACTAACCCTTGGTATAATAATGAATTCAAAATTTCTACAAAATCCATTATGGATGCCTCAAGTGCATCTTTAAAATAAGAAAAAGACTATATACATAGACAACAAGAAAAGATTTGCACCTATTTGAGGTAGATCCTAAGAAATTATAGAGGCAAATTCTAACTCGTAAAACTAAATAAAATAATAGAATTCCCTTGAAGGATTGAAATTTCTACGTTAAAAATATGTACATTAATCCCCTAAAGTCATTGTCAACATGCCAAGCAACTCTACAAAGGATGAATTATTTTATATACAAGACATTGAGTTTGGGGTTAAGTGATTCTCAAAAGGAAAAACTAAGGACATCGAAAGTTACCAAGATGAAATATTAAAAATTGGAGGACCTATCCTCATCCCTCACATATACAAGTTGTTCAATTTAGCTATCTAACAAGGCTTCCCAAAACCTTCGATTCAAAGCCTCATTGTAAGTATTTCTAAAAGTAGGGATAAAATCAATCCCTCTAATTATAGGACCACTATGATTATCCCCATTTTAGCTAAGCTATATGGAAGTATTTTGGAAAAGAAGATCGACACATGGCTAGAAATACATGGAAAAAGAGTTAGAGTCCATGATGGGTTTAGAGGCTACCATTCACATTTAGGATCATTGCATAGGAGTGTTGTAATGATAAAACCGATATCCTTTGTTTCTTTGTTGATTTTATAAAATATTTTGACATTGTGTCCAGGACTAAGCTCTAACATAGGTTATAAGAGCTTAAAGTCCTTTCGAATTAAGAGTTGGTGTAGTAAGGCTATATGAGAAATTTATTGCCAATTTTAATAACATTGAGGGATGATAGGAATAAATCAACTATAATCTATGAGTCAATAAAGGTTCTCCCATATCCACTACCCTTTTCAACATCTATATTGATAAGTTAGAAGATTGATTGGAGGAGGTAAGTTGTGTCGGCTTCCTGACTCTCGCTATTATGGTCATCATCTTCCTTATTTATGTGGATGATATTTTTCTTATGGTGAAGAATTCCTATGACCTAGGTAAGAAACTAATTGTTGGAGATATTTATATTTTTGACTCACTAGTTCAGTGGTAGTTAAGTGAAGCTAGTTCTATTTTATACTTTCTATTTTAGACCATAACGGTTACGCATGCATTCCTAAGAAAAAACTCACTACTTGTTCTCTTTTCTTATTTATGGAATGTTATTTTCTATATGAGTCTATATCATTCATTCATTGTATTCAAATTGATTAGCTCATTGAAGTAATGTGAATATGTTTTATCATTCTTCCATATTGAATCTCTTATCCTTTTATTGATAATCTTTGTTTGTACTTGATTTAGCTAGGTCTCGTGTGCAGGTTTCCATGAAAAATTGACACTGTATCAGAGCTGACCTGCTTGAATCAAACCACGAAATCCATAGAAGAGGGAAATAAAATTTTTATTGAGCGTAATCCATGTATTTTATAGTGTCTCACCGTCTCCCTATCGAAAAGTGCAACAATCGAAATTGTCACCCCATCTCCATGTCGAAAGGTGCGACAGTCACATGCACACTTGTGAAATTATTTTTTTCTAATTTGTGTCATAGTGTTGCACTTTCAGAACTACCAGAGTGCAACACTAAGGATATTTTCACACTGTATCCTTAAGTAGGGTGCGACAACCTTGAAAAATTGACTTTTTACAGTGTTTTTTCTAAGGATTTTCAGATGCAAATTGAGGGTTAATTTTCAGGGTTTTCAAAACCAGTAAGAGGGATGGATATGACACCAATTCTTCAGTCAAATTTGGTGATAATTGTAACACTGTACAATTATTTTGAATGGAAGATGAATATCAAATTCCAACTCAAAATGAAATGATTGTACAATTTGAATATGGTGACATAAATGAAACCTACATCAATGATTGAGAAGACCAGATGGGAGAACCATAAGGATGAGGCCACAAAAATTCTTCTTGAATTAATTTCAACATATTTATGATTTCATGTTTCCGCATCCAATAATATAAAAAATATATGTACCAGTTTGGAAGGTCTCTTTGGAAAGTATGATGAAATGAGAGGTCATATGCTTGAGGTAGAGTTGAATACCTTGGATCCTAAAAGTTTTGATAATATACACGATTTCTTTACAAAGTTTAAATATTTTATATTGAGCTTGGAATATTGTGGTATTGATAAATTATAAACAAAATAACCAACTTGTTATAACAATATTGGATAAGATAGCACCATAATATGTTGTCTATGTCTCCTCTTTCCATTCTAGTAGATATTTCTTGGGATCAAATTGGAAAATTCCTACCATGGAGCAGTTCATTGATTTTCTCAGACATGAGTAGACAAAACTCATTCAAATGTTTCTAATTAAGGAATCCAAATCACATGAACTCACCATGCAATATGGAAAAGGTTCATCCCATTAAAAATCAAAATAGAAAGGAATGGAGAAACATAAAGAAAAGGAGGGATATTCCAAACTCTTCAAGGATTCTTCAGGTTCCAAAAACTCTTCAAATTCAAAAGGAAATAAAAAGAAGGGAAAGTAGTGCACTTATTGTGATAAACCAAATGATGAAGAATCCATATGCATGAAGAAGAAATTCAATCTTACAGCACATGTACTTCAGAAGAACAAACTTGGAAACTTCATTCCTGAAGGAGCCAAGAAGAAGAAGGAAGATGATGATGCTTTTAAGAAAGGTAACCATCATTCTCTTGTTGCAATTAATTCCTCATATGATTCATGGATTATAGATTCAGGCACATCACATCATATGGGATCAAAAGATGAAGTCTTTACTTCTTTGACTTCGTGCTCATGACCCCCTATACTCATGGGGGATGATACTCTATTACCAATAGCAGGAGAGTGAAAAGTGGAAATCCCTAATGGTAGTTTTGAGAATGTTTTACATGTTCCAAATATTTCTATAAATCTGCTGTCAATTTATTAGATCACTTAAAGAGGTAAAAATGTTGAATTTACATCAGATTCAGTTTGTGTAATTGACATGCATTAAAATTCCATTATTTCAATTGGTCAGGTAGATCAAAAATCAAGTTTGTATAAATTCACTAAGTTTGTTGACCATGACTCCTCTTTACTACTTACACATGTTGATGATAATAATATAGTATGGCATGAGAGATTTGGTCATTTAAACTTTAGGTACTTGAAGCAACTTTCCAACCAAGGAATGGTCAAAGGCTTTCCAAACATTCACTCTTCTGAAGGGGTTTGTGAACGATACATTCTTGACAAGCATCGTGAAGATAATTTTGAAAAGGGGAAGGCAAGGAGAGCCTCCTCTTCATTGGATCTTATTCATAGTGATATCGTGGGTCTATTTCCACATCCTTCAATCACCAAAGCAAGGTATGTCCTCACATTTATTGATGATTACTCACACTATACTTTGTTTATTTTCGTAAAAAAAAATAAGAAGTTTTTGAGCATCTGAAAGAGTTCAGAGCTATAGTAGAGATAAATACTGGGAATAAGATCAAGATCCTTCTTACAGACAATGGGGGGGAGTATATAAACAAAGATGTTTAGAATCTATTTCATGATGCTAGTATCAAGTTGCAACATATAGTTTCATACACTGCACAATAGAATGGAGTTGATGAAAGGAAGAACATATCTCTCAAGGATATTGCCAGTTACATTTTTCATGCAAGGTCACTTCCTTCCAAGATGTAGGCTAAGGAACTTAACTATGCTGCATACATACACATCATATCTCGTCATATATTTGTTGAGGACACGACAAGGCTTGGATAAGTGAAAAACCAAATGTCACACACTTCCATATATTTGGGTCTCATATTCCTTATGAAAAGAGGAAAGAATTAGATCCATAGAGAACACCTTGTATATTTGTGGGATATCCAAATGATGTGAAGGGGTACAAGTTTCTTGATACCTCTATAGACTGGATCATATTGAACATAGTATTTATTTTGAGGAGATTACCTTACATGCACCCCTAGTGAAACATGAACATACTCATATGCTTCCATCAGTTCGAGACATCATAGAGGTTGATTACATACACTCATTTTATACATATTAATACTCAAAGGATTCTCTACCTGGAGTTGAGAAGGAAGTACAGCCAGATGAGGAGACACCACGAGAGATTCAGCAGATGCCCAAGTGGGAACAATACACACTTCAAGTAGCAGGAGACCTTGTAGGAGATCCATTGGATTCGAGGAGGACTCGATGCCAACATGATGATCCTTCTCATGTAATTTCAACTTTTGAACTAGTGATTCCAATGCATTTCTATATGGTCCAATGTTATGATTCAAATATCTATAGTGATTATGTGGGAAATCCATGATGGGAAACAACCATGGAGGAGGAGTATGACTCACTCCTAGAGAATCATTCTTGGGATCTAGTTCCAATTCCACCAGGGAGGAAACTTGTCAAATGAAAATGGGCCTATAGGGCCAAGAAAGAAATAGATGATAGAGTGAGTAGATATAAGGAAATATTTGTTTCGAAATGATTTCATCAAATTCATGGTATAAATTAGGATGAGACCTTTGATCCTATAGCAAAGATGGACTTTGTTTGCTTGGTTCTAGAAATTGCAATAGCCAAAGGATGGAACGTTCACCATATGGATGTGAAGAATGATTTTCTTCATGGTGATATTTTAGAAGATATCTACATGGAGAAACCACCAAGGTCATTCAAAACTCATCTTTAGTATGGAGAGTAAATAAGTCACTCTATGGCCTCAAGCAGGCACCTAGAGAATGGTATGAAAATATTGATTCTTATTTTTTTTGACATGATTTTGTTAGATGTAAATTTGATTGCAATGTTTACATGTTGAGGACTACTAACTTTTTTATTATTTTAGTACTCTATGTTGATCATATTTTGATCACTAGTATCTCTGCTTCAACCATTTATGTGTTCAAAGATATTTTTCATGATAGTTTCTCTATGACGGACATGGGACACTTCATTTCTTTCTTGGTCTTCAGATTGGTCAGGATGCTTCTAGAATCAAACTTTCTCAGGATAAGTATGTTAGGGATCTCTAGATATATTCCACATGACAAATTGTAAGTATGCACCTACACCCTTCTTGTATAGGATCAAACTTGAGGATGGTGGGGATACACCATTAGTAGACAACACTTTGTATTGATAGTTGGTGGGGAGTCATTTGTATCTCACCCACACCTGTTCAGATATCTAATATCTAGTAGGACCAATTTCTGGATACATGCATGAGCCCCATGATCTATACTAGAAGGTTTCCAAGCACATCCTTAGATATTTTCATGGCACCATGAGTTATGGGATTCACTATACAATTGTTTGTACATTGGATATAATAGGATTCACATATTTAGATTGAGTTGGAAATGGAATAGATCACAAGTCCACTTTTGAGTGCGCTCTGAATTTGGGGTCAGACCCTATTTGTTTGTCCAGTAAGAAGAAATGATTCATTGCTTTATCTTTCATAGAGGTCGAGTACAAAGGAGTATTCAAATGTGTCATTTAGGCACTTTGGCTTCAACACTTTCTTACCCAGCTTGGTATCCAGTTTCACCATCCTACAGTCATATGGTGTGACAATCATAGTACACTGAGATTCTGCAGATATCTAGTACAATGGAAGCAAAACAAACATATTGAGGTCCAAATGAATTTCATCAGATATATAGTACATGACATGATCATTGATCTACAATCATGTCCTTCCTCTGAACACACTGTTGACATATTCAACAATACCTTCAATGGGATGAAGTTTTAGAGTTTGTGGGATCGTCTTTGAGTGAAGAACATACTTTTCTAGTAGCTTCCTTTTGTTTTTTTGATGCAATTTTTTTTGAGTGGGGGTTTTGTTGCCACGTGGTTTTCCCTCTTTCCTCATTTTTTATTCAGTGTTCATTAGTTGCATTGTACATGAGTGCCTAATATGGCCTAGTTGTTGTGAATCATTTTTTATCACTCCATAGTGATGCCCAGGGGGTGTGTTGGAAATATTTCTATTTTTGAGTTGCTAGTTCAGTGGTAGTTAATTGAAGTTAGCTCTATTTTATACTTTCTATTTTAGACCATCATTATTATGCATGCATTCCTAAGAAAAATCTCACTACTTGTTCACTTTTATTATTTATGGAATGTTCTTTACTATATGATTTTATATCACTCATTTATTGTATTCATATTGATTATCTCATTGGAGTAGTGTGAATATATTTTATCATTCTTTCATATTGAATCTCTCATCCTTGTCTTGATAATCTTTGTGTGTACCTATTTTATCTAGGTCTTCTCTATAGGTTTCCATGAAACATTGTTACTAATAACCTTCAAGGGATTTTTTTATAGCATGGGCATGACTCTGAACATTGACAAAACAAAGGTTGCGATAATTAAATCCAAAAAGATCACCTATGACACTTTTTTTTATGACAAAAATTGCTTGGAGGAAGTTCCTTCATACAAGTATCTTGGAATCGATATCAACCACAAGCTCAATTGGAACTATAACATTGAGAAAAGGATAAATTGAAAATTTACTATGGGCTCAAAAACAATTGTAAATCAATAGACCTATGGCTTTGGGATAAAAAAAAAGCCTCTTTCACACTCAAGTGTCACTCCAATTATATTATATGGATGTGAAATTTGAGGTTGCAATATATCTTGAGAATCCTCGAGAAAATTAGAACAGATCTAAAAGAATTTTATAACTTATAATCTCAAAATTAAGGGAACTAAACCCTATCCTTTCATCCTCATAGAAAAATTATTTCACCCATTGAGAGCGTTTCTATGATTATATACCTAATGTACAAGAACAATATAGAAAACATGGATGACAAGAGACTTCCCAAAATTGCTTCAAACTCTAGCCAAAACCACCGACAACTCAAGCCGGGATGGCATAAAGATGCCAAATCTTGGCTAAATCATTGGGTCATGAATAATATCGATAATATTATATAAATATTATCACTTCTAAATATAAGGAGAATATGTAGTGTCATAAAGAATTAGTGGATAAGAGGAAATTAAGATACTACAAGGAAATGGTCAACCTGAATTTAGAAGATCAAAATTACCTCCTAGTTTCGAAACGTGCAAAAAGGAAAATAAACATTGCTAAAATAAGAACAAAATATCATGAGCAACATAATGAAATTGGGCGAACAAAATATCACGAGCTACATAATGAAACTGGGCATTGGACAACTCCGAAAACACCATGGGATGAGAGAATTTGTCACCTTTGTGACACTAAACTGGTAGAAGATGAAAAACAATTCTTCTTGGATTTTCTTGCGTATACCCATATTAGATCCCAATTTAAAAATATCTTCCACATTTCCGATCTTCCTAACCTCCTAAGTCATCAAAACTATGGTGATCTTTGAACACTTCTTTCATTGTTTTTTTATCATAGAAATATAACCTTAAAAAAATTGAAATAACCTCTTACATGCCTAAAGTTGATAGACCAATTAATCTCATAACACTAATCATCATCATTATATAAAAAAAGTCCTATTAATTTATTCAATTCTTTAAATTTTAAATATTAAAAAATGAAATTTTTGATATTTTTGTTTTCATATAATCAATTTTAAAAATTTTAAACATCAAAAAATTAAGTTTTTTATTTATTTTTATTTCATCACATTAATAAATTGGACAAATATTTTCAAGTAATAGAAGAAAAGGTAAACTTGTATTTATTCTATTACTGAACTTTTCCTCTAATTAAATATTAAGGGGGGAATTTTGTGAACTTTGTAAAGAAATGTAAGGAAAAAAATTAATAAATTGGACAAATATTTTCAAGTAATAGAAGAAAAGGTAAGCTTGTATTTATGCTATTACTAAACTTTTCCTCTAATTAAATATTAAGGGGGGAATTTTGTGAACTTTGTAAAGAAATGTAAGGAAAAATTAACGTAAACCTATTTTCGACAAATATTTTTAAGCCATAAAAAATTATTAAACTTGTATTTATGTTGGTACACACTAAGTATTAACATGAACTCTGTAAAGAAATGTAAGGAAAAAAACATAAACTTATTTACAGAAATGTAAGGAAAAAAACATAAACTTATTTTAATTTGGAGATTTTTTAATATTAAAAGTTTTAATTTTGATTTTTTTTATTTTTTATTATTAATAAATTAAATTTAAAATATTTTAATATTTTATTTTATATGAAGAATTTTAAAATAATAATAATAATAAGCAATTTGATTGGTAAAAAACAATTTGACTAGTAAAATTTATAAGGTATACATATTTTATATTTCTGGATTTGTATTTATGATCTTTTTAAAAGGAAACACATATTCTTAACCATTAAACCTATTCAAACTATATAATTTTATATTGATATTAAATATTTTGAAATATAATAACAAAAATTAAAAAAAATTATAAACTTAAAAGCATGTTCAAAACCATGGATATCTTAGGATGCCTATGGATTTCATTACCTAGTTTGAATAGATATGTCCCTTACATTATTTACACGGGCCTTCCTAAAAAAATTCCATTTTAAATTCCAATTAGTTTTATTGCTTTATTATTATGGTTGGCCTTTGACTACTTAATATTTTAAACATTTTTAGTTCCAATTAATTTCATTTCTTTACATTTTTGTTATTATTATGATTGGCCTTTGACTAAGAAATATTTTAAACATTGTTGAGATCTTTTTGTTGGTTCGTTGTGTTATTGTCCAAACATTCACTTCTCGTAATAACTTTTTCCTAGATTTGATGTTTTTTCCTTTTACGTCATCTACATGCTTAGTAGAGGGCAGGGAAAGTAGTGTTTTCATATTTTACTATACCCACCTAAACAATTGTTCCTTTAGAATAATGACGATAATGTTTCATAATATGATTTGGGGTTGACCTATCTCTATTTTAGCAACGATGATCACACTAGCGGTATCCAACAATGATGAAAGAAATATTCCACGTGTGCATACCATTTTTATAAGATTTTGCTGCTTTTTCCATATTCATGAGGTTACTTCATATATTGGCCTAACACTCATGGAGATTCAAACATGGGTTAATTTGATTTTTTTTATTTATATTTATATTTTTTTAATTTATGGTTAAACATAATGGAAAAGGGACATTGATGAGAGGGCATAATGGTGGA
Source organism: Picea mariana (assembly GCA_032191745.1). Classification (NCBI taxonomy): domain Eukaryota; kingdom Viridiplantae; phylum Streptophyta; class Pinopsida; order Pinales; family Pinaceae; genus Picea; species Picea mariana. The sequence continues at coordinate 11,121 of JASDQU011504913.1, read as the reverse complement.
ATTAAATTTATGATTTCATTGTATTTTCATATGTTAAAGTAGGGTAGGATGAATAAACTCAACATGCAAGAGCATTATGATTATTTTAATTTTTTGGCATTATTTGTTTATGGTTTTATTTGTAAGAATAATTTTGATATTTTTTTTAATAAGAAAAAAATATTTAAATAGTTTGTATGCGTAGTTTTGAAAAGTAAATCCCAAAACATGTTTTGGGTTTACATTTGTAACAATTGTGAACATGTACAATAGAGTTTTGGAGTTTTCATGAGATCCTTTATCACACATATCCTCATGGTGGAGCTAGTTGTTACCACTCATTTTGTATGTGGCCTATACTTGAGATTTTCATCACAATTTTTTTTTATCTTTATAAAAAAAATGTTACAAGTTTATAAGATGACACAAATGGAGCATTTTGTGGACTATGTATATGTGTATTTGGCTTTCACTATTTTTTTATAAGTTGATGATTAGAGGAAACTCATCCATCTCATCCCAAGGTTGATTTTCATATTTGGTGGCTATTCTATGAGTGCTCTTCTCATATTTCATATTATTTATTGATGGATTAACCTCCTAGTGAATATTTTGGTGACTTCTCATGAATTTATTGACTTGGTAAAGGAGCAAGATAGATTACATCAACTTTTTTAGCCTTGTAATGTCGTGGTTGATATATACACTCTTGTTTTCTAGAGACTGACCTATATTTACAGACATTTGTATGGTGATATTTCCATTCAAGAGGTTGTGTAGTGAGCCTTGATATATAAAAGATAAAATATAATCCCTTTGCTTAAGAAACAAACCATGAAATTTAGAAATACCAAAACATTTACACCATAAATTACACAAAAATATAGAGAATAACCCTTAAGCTATGATAACACTATCAAATACATATTATTGAACAAATCAATCAATAAACCATGTTTTTTACAATAAAATAACATCCAAAACATCTTCAATAACATCATACTTATGTCTATTTCTACTCTCTCATCAGTATTTTTGGGGGTCCATGCCAATAATCTATTATTATTATATTATTTCCTTTAACTACCTAGTGGGCCTATACCTCCCTAGGCACACTAGATTCCATCCCCCTTCACATATTCCATCCTCAAAATATGGGAGGAATCCATACAATATGATTTACTAAGAAAAGTTGGATATTTACCTCCTTCGAACCATCCATCATAGTAAAATGTGAACATGGGGTTAAGTTGTTTCCCTTCCACCTTGGTGTTGATTTTGGTTTCTCATTTGGTGTCAGGTTTTCATCATGATACTCTAATATATCCATGGATTATTTTTATTTTTTGAAGTGCCTCCATACTCGTTGTCTTTATATTTTGATGTTGGTCCATAATAAATTTTCTCACACCTATTCCCTTGCCTCAATGACTATTATTTCTTTGGGTGTTGTGGAAAGTCATACACAACAACCTTTCCTATCAATTCTTCTTTATTGGAATCTTCATCATGTGATTTCTTTGGGTAATTTGGCTACTTAGATTTCTCTTCAATTTTATGCCCTTCATGTGGATTTTCTCTACATCCTTATGTAGGTTATTCTTCTAATTCAACATCAGAGTTTTCATCTGATGTGCTAGTAGGTATCACAATTAGTTTCCCTACAAGGAATTAATTTTCTTTTTTATGTCTGGAGGAATCAACAACTAGTTGGGCACATGCTCACGTTACACGTGGATGTGTTATCCAACTGCTACCACTATAACCTCCACGTGTGCCCACGAGGCCCCTTACGCGGCACACATTGTAAATCGGGGGGAGTTGAACTCGAAACCTCATGGAAATTCATTTTCACGGCACTTGCCAATTGAGTTGCCCCCCCGGGGGGGCCTACAAGGAATTATTCAAGTGTGCTCTAGGGCCCTTCTTTTTTAGTAAGAGAAATATCCTATAACATAATTTTCTTTTTCTTTTTCCAAAGATTCAAAAACTTCTTTTGCACATTAATAGTAGCTATACCAATTGAGTCTATTCAAGGATATATAAAAACAATATCCACATCATCCATATCTATATCATGAAAATATGAATGTAGCACATATTCATCAATCATAATCTTCAAAGACTTAAAAGTTTGTACATTATTATGCTCAAACTGTGTGCTTTGAATATGTGTTGTAGGAACTTGCAATAATATTTCCTATTGAATACATAAAAAGCATGTGATAGAAATTTTAGAACTAGAGTTATGAGGAAATACCTCACTTTTCAATGGAGGTCTTTTATGTGGCTAGGGGTTTGAGGTGGCTTATTTAAAATGACCATAATTCTATGATACATCTCTAATTAATTATTATGACAATGATTATAAAGTATCATAGAACTTTACAACATTGTACATCAAGAGGGAAATTGAAGGCATGCATTGATCTTCTTTGACAAAATATAGTTTTGAAGACATGCATTGATCCTTACTTTCAAAATATGTACTTCTTCAATTTCTTATTTAGTTAATTTCAAATTTATTTTATTAATTTTTAGTTGTAATAAAGCACACACCACAAGAAAACTATTTTGTTTTTAGATATAGACCACTCTATAGTTATAAGATAGTTTGTTTTTTGATACAAACCACTCTTATAAAACAATATAATGTGATATAAGAAACTCTTCATTGTTCGACTGGTCCACTAAGGTTTCGATTTTATTTTACAGCATTGATTAATCTTTCAACTCTATCCTTGAAAAAAATTAATGGAAGTCGCTTACAACAATATGATCTCATTTTTTTTCAGGTGGATAGTTAATCAGTGTGACACCACCTCTCAATTAAATTGGTAGTTTTTGAAGACAAAAGATCAGTCCCGCTCCATCTTTTAGCCAAACGTTGTTCGATGGTTCTTTCAACCATCAAACAAGTCCCATTACTTGAAATACAAGGAATGAAAGAAATGTTCTTCTCTTAGGCGAGGAAACACCTTGAGGCCATCAAAGAAAAGCAACGCTGCATTTTATTAAATCAATGAGGAGTACAATATATATGATGATATTTGGCATGGAGTGTTGGAACCAACCTTTAACTAAATCACAACTAATCTCCCTTATTTCTAGGTCTCCCCTTTAATGGAGAAAGGAATGACATCCACACCTAACATCTCCCTAAACAATTCAACTTTTATATTCCCAAGAAGCTTAGTGAAAATATCAACAACATTTTGACTAGTATTACAATACACTAAAGCAATGTCATTAGATTGCATCTTTTCTCGAACAAAATGGAACTAGGTATCAACATGCTTTGTCCTTGAACAGTAAACTGGATTATTTGCCAACTTGATTGCGATTTGGTTATCACATTTGATTATCGCATCTTTCCTTTTTTTTTCTCCAACATCTTGAGGTAGTCTTCTCAACCAAACAACTTCACAAGTTGTTGCACACAATGATTTATATTCTACCTGAGTGGATGACAAAGATACAATAGGTTGCTTCTTACTGCTCCATGAAACAATCTCGGATCCTGCCCAATGAATTTGAGTAACCTGACAGCTCAACATCAAATGAATCAACATATTTAATACTATAATCAATTGTGACTTTGAGATACTTGAGTACCCCTTTCGCTGTATTCCAATGGTTTTCTAGAGGTTTTTCCATAAAATTGACTTAACAAACTAGAAAAATATGCTATGTCAAGTATGGTTGTATTGAGATAGTTCAAGCGTCCCACCATTTTTCTATACACTATACCATTTACCTCCTTCGAACCATCATCACAGTAAATTTTCGTGTTTTTCTACATTGGAACATAAGATAATTGGCACTGATCCATTTTAAACTTCTTAAGTACTTGTCTGACATATTTACCTTGAGATACAAAGGTTTGACCAACATTTCTCCAAACTTAAAGACCTAGGCAATAATGTAACTTACCAATATATTTCATTTCAAACACCTATGACATCTGCTTCTTAATTCCACTAATCAATTTTTCTGATTTTTTTGTAATAATTAAATCATCATCATGTAATGAAATCAATACAACATGCCCCTTTTCATCAAACTTGGTATATGGATTTGGATTACATTTTCTCCTCATAAAACCCTGTTGAAGAAATAGGGAATCTATCTTCACATACCATGACCTAGGTGCATTTTTCAGTCCATACAATGATTTCTTTAATTTACACAGTAAATTTTTCTAAACACTTTTAAAAAACGATTATGGTTGAGTAAGGTACATCTCCTCCATTAACTCGCCATTCAGAAAATAAGATTTTACATCTAATTGATGAAGCTTCCAATGGTACTTTCTAGCTAATGCAATTAACAATCTTATAGTATTTAATTTAGTTATTAGTGAAAATGTTTCTGCATAATCAATGCCCTCCTTCTTTGAATACCCTTTTTCCACCAATATGTATTTATTTTTTTCTATACTACTATCTACATTGAATTTAGGTTTGTATATCCATTTACATCCTATGGGATTTTTGTCTTTAGGCAATTCAATCAATTGCTAAGTTTTGTTTTTCATTATAGAGTCATATTCTTACTCCATTGATTTTATCCACTCTTCATGTTCATTAGCATTAAAACTCATGGGTTCTATGAAATTTGAAATACTACTCATCAATGCATAATTTTTATATTTTTCAGGTGGATGAACCTGTCGTGAAGATCTTCTCAATTGGTTGGTGACTTCTTCTCCATTTTGTGAAGATTCTTCTTCACTACTGAATGTATCCATGTCACTAGCTCTGCCTTTTCTTATTTTTGCTTCTCTTATTTGACCTCTTCATCTTCAAGAAGTACATGCCATCCTTCATGACTGTTGTCTTCATTATTTCCTTCTGCCTGCTCAGGGAAAATTACATCTCTACTCGCAAACACTTTGTGAGTAGATGGATAAAAAAAAACCATATGCTTTAAATTCCAAATAGTACCCTATAAAAATGCATTTGATATCTTTAGGATCAAGCTTCTTCCCATTCTCCTTTGGAATATGTGCAAAAGACTTACACTCAAATATCCTCAAATTATTAACTACTGGTTTAGAATCATAAAGGGATTCGAAAGGATTTTTATGATCAAGACACCTTGTTAGACTTCTATTCCTTAAATAAACAACAGTGTTAATGGCCTTGGCCCAAAAAGAATTTGAGAGATTCTTACCTTTCATCATACTTCGTGCACACTCCACGAGAGTTATGTTTTTCTTTTCGGCAATTTCATTATATTGTGGAGTGTGGGGTATTGTAAATTGATGTACTATTCCATGATATTTTCAATACTTGATGAAGTTCCCTAATCTGTACTCGCCCCCTTGATCTGAGCGGAGAATTTTGATGGAATTTCCTATTTGCTTCTCCACCATGTTTTTAAATTCCTTGAAGTATAAAAAACCATCACTCTTTTTTCTAAGGAAATAAACCCATGTGTATCTTGTGCAGTCATCAATAAATAACGAAAAATAATAATCACCACCTAAGGACCTTGTCTTCATTGGTCCACAAACATCAGTATGTATAAGTTCTGATACATATTTCTTTCTCCTATGAGAATTAGAGGGGAATTCATCTCTGTACATTTTTCCTAATGCAGGAGCAACATATTCATTCTTCAACATAGGGAGTTCTTCAACCGTACTTTGTTTTTGTAATAACAACAAATCATGATAATTAATGTGACCAAAACTTTGGTTTCAAAGATTTTCTGTACAAATATTTGCATAAGTCAATTCTTGATGATTCTTGTTGGTGACATCAAGTTGGTGCAGACCTCCAACTCTGACTCCCGAGGCAACAATTCTGTAATGATCCTGCAAGTCCTTCGCTATACAATGTGTCTTGAAGAATTCAACCTTAAATTTTGATCTGTAAGTGTGGACAAAACAATCAAGTTTTACTTTATTCCAAGGAAATACACAACATTGTGAATGTGTTTGATAGTACCATTCACAAGTGTTACCGGAATATCTCCATGTCCCTTGATATGATAAGAATGATAATCTCCAAGAAAAATATGGGCACCATTATGTGTTTCTTTAAAGTTTATATACGAATTCTTTTTGCATGTCATGTGAATTGAAGCTCTAGAATCCACAAATCATGCATTAACATCATCGGTTTGAGTAGACAATGCAACATCATACATAAATAGTCTAAGATATTTTGAATCTAAATTTGGGTTTTCTTCTACAAAGTGTCCTAAATGTTTTATATTTTTATTCCTAGCCTCTTCATTTTTCTTCTTATAACATTATTCGGCAAGATGCCCAATCCTACCACAATAGAAACACTTAGGTTCATTTCTATTAGATGACATACCTTGATTTGGATTTGGAAATGACTTCCTCTAAAATGAACTTCATCCTCTTCCTCCTACTCCTAGTTTCCCTTTAGGGAATCTCTTCTTTGTCCATAGTGCTAAGTCTAAATTCCGAGGCTTCAAATTCGGCTTCAAATTCATGTGCCTCTCTTCTTATTGCAACAATATACATGTCAAATTCTCAAATGTAGGATCTTTCTCTTTCATTGCAAGGCCTGTTATAAACATTTGATAGTCCTCTAGCATTCCATTTAGGGAAACTATGACAAGATGAGTGTTTGATACTTTTGCTCCTATATGTCCCAATTTATCTTTCATGTCTTTAATTCTCCCAAGAAAAGAACTAACAGACACATTTATATCCATTTTGATTCTTAGTAATTTACTGTTCAGAAAAAATAATATGATTTGTATTATTAGTCTCTTACAAATCTTTAAGTGCTTTCCAAGTTTGTTTAGAAGTATTAGCATCTCTAATGTGAGGAATTATATTATCTTTTACATACATTCATAATAATACCTTGGCTTTTTTCTCCTTCTTATCCCAATCTTGGATTGCTTCCACTTTCTCACTTGTAGACACATCGGGTCACCCTTCATATCCTTTCATGATCGTCCATACGCCATAACCTTCCATCATGGTCTGCATTTTGAATTTCCAATTCACGAAATTCGAGCCATCAAATTTATTGGCTTCATTGAGATAAGTTTGAGCAAGTGGATTTTCCATCCCTTCTCCTTCTATACATTCAATGCAACAAACACACCCCTGGTCTTCTTTCAAACAACTACCCACACAGTAATCCAGTGAACTAGAAAATCACAAACAATAATCTAGTGGATAAATAGAAAGGAAATGAAGGGAACGAAGATGATAGTCCGCTGTTGTTGGAATCCAAGGGATAGAAGATAAAAGGACTCATAATGTCTCTCCTTCACAGAGAAATGATCAACTAACCTTCCCTTTTGTGTAGCAGTTTACGCAGGTAATGCTATATCATTATATCTCTATCTGTTTACTCTATGCGGGTGATGTTATATCAACAAGGGTGCATAAAAAATGTCTTAATATGTTGCAAGGCATTCTGGAAGAATCCATCACTTATGTCTCTATCTTGATGGCATGCATCAATAAGAAAGATTCAGCAGAAGAAAGATATATACATCACTTTTGAAAAAAATACATATATCACTTCCAAATAGGCCTACAAATTTCTTTTAAATAATTTTGTTTAAAATAAAAATGTGCACCTTCACATATCCAAAAAATTAGTAACATGAAGTTTAAAGATTCTCTCAATAATTAATGCTTCCTTCTCTTGTGATGTAATCACGCTGGCTGTGAAACTTGACGGCTCCACAAACTAGCAAACCTTGTCCTATGCAATAGAACGACCTCTTCTTGCTCTGTATTTTTATGCAAATGGGATAATTGAGAATGTCCCTCCACCTCACGGTCCGACCCTTGACCCTACTGCATGCAGACTCCAAAATCCTTGGGTTTCTCTTCCTCTGCGTGTGAAAAATGGCCCTCATTTTCTGAACAAGTTTCTCTTCTCTGGCATGCAAACACCCTGAGCGTCCAAACAGACGTTGACTTATTTGAATTTGCAGGTGATTATTTAACTTGGGATATTTTTAAATGGAAGCAAGGGTTTCAAATATTCCCTCTCTCAGAAATAGACTCAATCCTTCTTCTACCAATTGAAATTTACACAACCTTTTCTCTGATACCAACTTGAAATAGAAGAAATGAAAGAAGCCGACTACTCTTAGGTGAGAGCACCTAGAGGCCATCAAAGCAAAACAAAGCTACATTTTATTAAATCAATGAATATTACAATATATATGATGATATTAGGTTTAGACAGTTGGACCAACCTCTAACTAAATTGAAACTACTCTCAGTTATACAAAACTATCACAATTGCAAACTCATGGTTGGTGAATGCCGAAAGGTTTCGCTTGGCCTAGAAAATGAAACGCGGCCATAAAATGAAAGCATGGATGCACATGGAATGACATTACCAAACCTGTTTGTAACAAAACCTTAATATTTGTTAATCACTCAGACATGGAAATCAGCTAGCCACCATAGTAAATTTTAAATATGATCAAGTAAAAGTGAAAAAATAAACATGTAAATGGATGACTCTATAACAGTGAGGAAGTTAGTGGTTTAAATCACAACCATTGATTTATTGGGAAGACTAAGAATATTCCATCAATTTTTAATCTTGTCCATACAAAATTGATTAAGCACTAAAAACCTATTAAATGTGCTCATTGTCAATAGGTGTATGCCTTTAGGTGTAACAAGAAGAATATGAGATCTGGAAATTTTCATCCAAACATCTCTAAGGGGTTGCACATATTAATGGAGAAAAGATTATATGTATCGTACAAGTGCAGATACATACACAATGCTTTGTTCAGTTCTTTACTTTGGGTTTTTCTCTAGATAGCTTGCACAAATGTTCTTGCAGTTGATTGCACTTCAGGTTTTTGGGTACACATTCGTGGTCAATTACACACCAATAGTTTCCCAAACCTTCAATCCCAAGGACATGTTAAAATTTTCATCTGGCTCCAACACACCTTTTCACCTTACTCAGTCTGTTGGATTGTTTCCATCGCCCACACCGACCTTTGGACGTCAGCCTTTGGCCCATTCACACTAGGCATTCATAAATAAATTCTCTTCTTTGCAACAATCCCAAATTGAAAAAGGAATGAATTTCCTAAACTAGGAGGATAGTAAACAAGCCTACATTTTCGTAATTCACGAAATTCTTTCTTAAGAAGACAGTAAACAAGACTACAAGATTCATGAAATTGTTTCTTAAGAAGAAAGTTTGTGAACCAATATCAACCGTAAGATCATCTCTATGAACAGATCTGAGCCTTTAATTAAGATCAGAAAGGATGATGAGGCAGCAGGAAAGGATAATTTTTTATTAGCCGTAACATCTGAGTGTGAGCAAGCTCATCTGTCATATCAGGCAAAGATTAACTCATGACTATCAGATCTCCTCAGAGAGAGATCAATGGTGAGGATGCATTGTGGGGAGCAGAGAGGAAATTAAATTTTGTGTGAGTTGTGAGCCCTCAATCACTCAATATCTTTGATCTTTTCAAGTCAACAGATCAGTGACCGATATTGATCCCACTATGGACAAGCATCTTCTCTTTGCGGATATCGGCAAAGAGATTAAAGAGTGAGTGATTTGAGTCTCCATAATCACTAGTGATCATTGATCTTCAAGTAAGTGACACATGTCTGGGGATATTGTACTCTGGGAGGAAGCCAACAGAGGTTCAGGATTAAATCTCTCCCGAAGCTCCAAAGAGTCGAAGTAGATCTAGAACGTCGATCGAAGTGGACACATGGCAGGAGTTCCTGCACTTTGCTGATAACCACTTCGGAAGAAATAAGGATACGAGAAGAAAAAACTCTTGAAGATCCGAAGCCTAGAGTTCATCTGGACCATCCATCAATAAGGACATGCGGCGTCATATCCCTCACTTCAGAGACTTGGCACTCCAGAAGGTCTGGTGGAGCAAGATCTACCTGAAGTCCTGAAGTAACTATGATCCCTTGAAGGCTGTGGACACACGTCGACAAATTTGTCACTTCAAAAGATTAACACTTCAGAGGTTTGAAGTGTTTTTCACCTCTGAACACCCGAAGCCTGAAGTTCTGAAGAAAATCTCCACCATTCAAATCAATAGGCCACATGGAGGAAGATCTTGCACTTTGAAGATTAGGTACTCTGGAGGATTGCACATATTAGCAAACGAAAACTCTCGAACGTCGGATTTCCAAAGAATATATTGGTCATTCATTTACAAAGTCCTAAATACGGTTGGATTTTGTAAGTTTTAAACCTGCGAAGTAAAGCAATGCATATAGATTCTTAAGCAATACAGAAATTAATCAATGGCTCATACACAGAGTACACAGAGATTTTTACCGGAAACCCTCAACCGGGAAAAACTTTCTTATTTTCATTATATCGAATTTCACCATTCGCCATACAATATATACAATGTTTTTAGGTATTCCGTAGATACCAAAACCCTAATCCCTTAATCCGGGATTAATTTACAAATCAGCTAAAAATAGCAAAATCCGCCCAAATTTTTTTTTTCGAGGTACTGCCCTGAACCCCCTGAAGGGATCATCAGATGCAGTTGTCATATCTGATGCACCCACACACACACACATGCAAATAATATAACACACACCCAACATTCTCCCACTTGTTGTTTTCTTTGCATCGATGGGTCCAGGGGATTATATAGTCAACAATCCAGGGCAGCAATGCCCATTGTTACTCTACACTAAGAGAACTTTTCTGTGCTAACAGACTTTGTCAATGAATCTACAACATTCTTCAAAGTGTCAACCTTTTCCAACAACACCTTCTTTTCCTCAACCATGTCTCTCACAAAGTGATACTGAACATCAATATGCTTTGTCTTCGAATGATAAGTTGGGTTCTTTGCTAGGAATATTGCACTCTGACTGTCACAGTCTAATCTCACTGCTTGTTGTACCAACCCAATACCTGAACACAACCTTGTAACCATACTGCTTCCTTTCTTGCATGAGTGGCTGCCATGTATTCAACTTTTGTAGTTGAGAGTGCCACTACAGCCTGTCTTTTGCTCATCCAACTGATTTCTCCTCCAAATAGGTTAAACACATACCCACTTGTAGATCTTCTACGATCCAAATCTCCAGCCCAGTCTGCATCAACAAATCCATGTATGTCCACCACTCTGTCCAATCCCGGTCTTCCTTGGTAG
>JASDQU011504912.1:6914-21969 GCA_032191745.1 Picea mariana | reverse complement strand
ACCATGGAAGTTTCTCCTTCTAGAAGATTCGAGAAAATGCTCGTTTTTCCCATGTGTAAGCATTCTCGCACCCTGCCTATAGAGAAGACTGTGAACTTCCCACAACCTAGCTATGATGCAGCTTGCGAGAATCAGGCAGTCTTGCACCCTAGCTATAATGCAGCCTGCAAACTTCCTTTTTTATAGGGTTTTTACAAAGGAAAATGCAACTTCTTTTCTCAGGAAAAATTCTTCTCCCTTCTCTCTTCAGGAACTCACTCCACTAACCCCTCTGAAGGCAATAGATAGGTTTACATCATTAACGGTCATAGGGATGATGAAAATTATGTGTAACACTAGGTTTCTCCCTGCCCTACCTGTTCTTTCGATGTTTTTTCCTGCAATTCCTAGGTGATGGATGGAATCCTCCATTCATCATCCCATTCAATGATTACCACGTCAATGTCACCCTTTGTGATACAGTAGCGCATCTAGAGCCACTTTTTATCAGGATCCTTCCTTGCATGTATCCACATTGTATTCCATGTGGCCTAGAAGTTGGCGATGTTCCCATATCGCGTGATAGCCTCTGGTGTTATTCTCCACCTTTTGGAGATGGCTTCCTTTAGGTCACGTAGGTATCCCTCAAAGATGGGCCCGTTCATCCTTTTGTGACTAGCATTCGACCTAGCCCTCAGTAGTAAGTATCTTGCTCCCTGGTTCGGTTTGGGTCTAGTACAAAAATTTATATACCTTGGCTCTTTCCATCACATGAAGGCTATTAGTGTGATAAAAAATGAATAGTGAAATTATGCTCCCAGATCCTGCGCATCCTTGCAGTCATCCAGGAATAAGTTCAAGAGGTATGGTGCCCAACTCACTGTGGTTCCTTCTGTGCATTGAGCTGCAACTACAACAACCCCAGTTGGGACTTCATCCCTGCGCCATTTTCTTATCATCTTGCAGGCTAATATTTTCACACCCAATTGTGTTGTGACATTGTTGATCCTCTTGATAATGATCCCTCTTGTCCCCCTGTCGGTGCCATACTTTTTCTTTATTTCTTCTTCTAGTGCCTTCTCCCTAGATTTTTCATCTAGAAACTGCACGGGATCCATGCCCCAAGATGGAAATCCTGTTATGTTTGCAATAAGCTCTACATCTATCGAGACCATTTGTCCAACCAGATGTCCCCTCCATGAGTGACTGCTAGCAATTGTTTGACACACGCGGTTGCATATTGACCTTTGCCAAAATTTGGTAGGTCTATCGGTCCTAAAATGTTTGTCTTCCCCAACCTAGTTGCCCATTGGATTGGCTAATTAATCAGTTCCCAAAACAGATTCATTTCCATCGTCTCTATGTATACTCTCTTTGCAATTTCTGAAAAAATTTCTTCGTCTACTACACCATGTTCTGAGTATTTGAGCCTCCCTATATGACCCAGCAGGTCTAGTCCTACCTATACCCCATTTGGTATTTGCGGTAGAATGATTTTTGCGGTTAGTTTCGTGCAAGGTGACTTGGGTATCTGTATCTTGTCCTTCTTCATTGGTGGTGGTTGGCTCGAAGTTCTAGCGGCTTTCGGTTGTTCCTTAGTATACCATTCTATTCGTCCCATGACATCTTATATTGTTCCTTCTAGTGGTTGGTATGATATGGTTGTTTGAGACTCGTCTGGATCGATTGTTGCTTCCATAATCAGCTCTGCTCCATTGACTTTTGGAGCTTCTTTGGTGTTCCTAGTTGCATCTCCTTCAGGGTTTTTTCTCCTGTACCTCTGCCAGTATATCTATACTTGTGCCCTCTAGTGTGGGCTGCTGGATTTCTTCCAATATTGGTGTACGGTTCACCAGTGTTGTGTTTAGAGATGGGATTTCATCGACATTGACGATATCCGATAGTTGTTGTTCACCTTCTTCTGCCTGCACTCGTGACCTAGTATGAACTCTAGTTTTCCTGGCAGTCTGGCTCGCTTCTTCTTGCTTGGGTGGTGCCATGGTGGTGAATGTCAAACGTTTTCTAAATTTGAATGGTCTTTGTGACATTTTTGAACTCGCTCTATGATTTTTAGCCTCTATCACTCTTTGTCTTCTTTCTTTTTTCAAATAGATTGTTTTCTCCCGCGTTTGAGTGTTGGATGGGTTTCCCATGAAGCTTGTCGAGGATGCTTCCTTCATTATGGGTTTAATGCACTTTAACTGGTAGTTTAATGCACCTCTAGTAGTTTTGAACTTGCCATTAATCTACCTTTTCATCTCCAATTGGTGCAATTAATGTGGAGTCCCATTGATCCTTGCTTCCTTTAATTCCACCTAGTGTTGTCATGTCATCCTGCTTTTGTAGACTTTCCTTTTCCCGCTTGTTTACCTTTGTATGTGAGCATTGTCCTTCTCCTCGCTAGTTTTATGTTCCTAAGTGTGTGTTCTCTTTCTTTCTCCAGCACATTGTGCCCCTTCTAGTTCTTTCCTTTTGGTTCTTTTTCAATATATTGTTCTTGTTTTGTTTGTTTTTTTCCTATTGCGCGGTGGGTGGTCGACTGTCCTTGTACAGCTTCAGTCGGCTCCCATTGATCATCCCTTTGATTTATGTGCCTAATAAGTCTCTCAAATATACATCTCCTCCATCTGTGATATATTTTACTTCATACGGTCCTAACCAATTCATTATGAGATTTCTCAGGTGCTGAAACGATTTGTTGTCATACATCAGTACGAGGTCTCCTTCATTGAAATTTTTCTTCTTTATGAGTCTATCATGCCAAGATTTGTCCCTTGCTTTCTGAACTTGTTGGTGGAATCCTGCTAGGATCCACTCTTCCTCCATGGTCATTAATTGATTCAGACCCTCCTGTACTATGCCTCGTTCTGTTATTTGTGTAATTTCTTCTACGCGCAAGCTTGGAACTAGAAATTCTAATGGCACCACTGCTTCTTGGCCATAAACTAGTTTAAATGGTGTGTGCCCTGTCAACTTTTTTCACGTAGTCCTATAGGCCCATAATATTGCTAATACTTTCAGGTCCCAATCATCCTTTTTGACGTTACAAATATTTGCCAGTGCATTCTCCAAGATTTTGTTTAATGCTTCCACTGTTCCATTTCCTTATGGGTGATATGGTGTGCTCTTCTGATGATGGACTTCAAACCCTTCAGTCATAGCGTTGATGGTGATGTTTATGAAGTGTGTGCCTTGGTCCCTCATCAAAACTCTTGGGAATCCAAATCAAGTGATTACTTTCTCAAATAAAAAACGCGTTGTTGTTTCTGCGCTGCAATCCTTCACTGGTGCAGCTTCCACCCATATTGTTAGGTATTTCGTCATGGTGATAATGTACCTTGATCCTATTCTTTTTTTTGGTGGGTTGATTGGTCCCACAAAGTCTATTTCCCACTTACCGAATGCTTGTAATATTACTTGTGGTCGTAGTGTCATCGCATCCCTTCTGTTGGGTTTTCCTACCCTTTGACATACATCACATATTTGACAGTACTCCTTCGAATCTCTGTGAATCGTTGGCCACCATAGTCTTGCGCGCAATACCTTCTACGTGGTAGCTTTTCCTATGTAATTTCCTCCTATTATTCCTTCATGATCTTCTCCTAAGACTCTTGGTAGTTTGTGTTGTAACATGTACCTTTGCAAGATGCTATCTGTGCCCATTTTGTATAGGTGTCCTACAATCAGTTAATAGTCGGCAATGTGGACTACCAGGTTTTTCTTCTATGTGGTGTTCTACTCTTGCGGCGTAGTAGCTGTGCTCAAGTAATGAATGATATCTATGAATTATTCATCAGCGATCTAGAATGAGAATAGTTGTGCATCTAGAAAGTTGTCTTCTAAATTCGTAGGTTCTTCTCCATTTGTGACCCTTGATAGATGGTTAGGTCCTGCATTCAATTTTTCTGGTTTGACGATTACTTCAAAGTCAAATTCTTGAAACAGTAGTAACCATCGATAGATTCTCTGCCACAACACTGGCTTTTTGACTAGATATTTCAGGGTTGAGTGATCTATGAACATCTTAAAGTGTTTCCCCAATAAGTAATGTTTGAACTTTTACAATGCATAGACCATAGCTAGGCCTTCTCTTTTCGTCGTGTTATAGTTATGTTCTAAGTCTGATAGCTTTCTTCTCGCAAATACTATCGAGTGATCCAAGTCCCCTGCTCCTAGCTACGCCAATATAGCTCCAAGTGTTATGTCTGATGTGTATACATGGATGTGGAATGTCTTCTCCCAATATCGAAAGACTAATATTGGTGTGGTGACCATTGTTTCCTTTAGGGTATCCAGACCGTGTTGACACTCATCGTTCCACTAAAACTTTGTGTCCTTTATTAGAATCGTTTCCATTGGTGCAGTAACCTACACATACCCCTTGATAAACTTCCTATAGTATCATGTGTGTCCCAATGTTTCTCTGAGCTGATGGACTTTTTTTGGTGGTGGTAAGTTAACAATTACTGCGATCTTTGCGGGATCTACAAGTAAACCTTGTTTGCGTACTATATGGCCCAATAGTATCCCAAACGGTGTTCCAAATATGAATTTATGTATTTTCAGCGATATCTAACACTTTCTGCATCTTTCTAACATTATCTGTAATACTTCTACATGTTCTTTCAAAAAAATGTAGACTGTCCAATCATCCAAGTATACTTCAAGAAACTAGTGGATGAATTCCTTAAACCCAGCGATGACTACTCTGGAAAAGATTCTTGGTGCATTATTTAGTCCAAAAGGCATGACTGTGTACTGGTAAGATCCCCATTCTATTGCGAACGTGGTCTTGTATCTATCTTCTTGTGCTATCATTATCTTATGGTAGCCTGAGAATCCATCAGTGACTGAGTAGGCTTCGTGTCTTCCTACATTTTCTAACACTTCGTCTATGAAAAATGTAGGGAATGGGTCGTGTAAGAATGCATCATTCAAATTCCTAAGGTCAACACATATCCTTATCCCTCCTTGTTTCTTGTCTTGTACTACCATCGGGCTTATCCATTTTGATTCTTCGACCAGTTCTATGATGTCGGCTTCGAGCATCCTATCGATCTCAACTTTGACTTTATTCTTATATATTGGGTTCAGTCTATATTGTCATTGTCTTAGAGATCTTGCTTCAGGTCTAAGTGGTATCTTCATTTCCCCTAACTCTCCAGCTATACCCTTCATCTCTGTAAATGTTGTGGGAAACAGGTCATTGAACTCGCGCAGCAACTCTGTTATGCTTTCTATTGTTTGTTCATCTTAGTAGTCTCCAACGCTGGCCATTTTGGGATGCTCGATTGTACCAATGTTGACTTTCTTTACCTTGATCAGTGTGGAAATAAATTCATATTCTATGGGTGTTCCTTCCACGTCTCTTTCTCCTTCCTCTTCTTCAATATGAATATCGCATGGATCGTCTTCGTCTGGTGCTTCCTTTTTCACATGATAACACGACAATAGTTCCTTGACTGTCTGTTTTTTCCGTTTTTTCTCTTCTGTGATAAGTTCTATTTCTAGTGCTTGGATGAATATCACTTCTCTTATATTTTTAAGAGTGACATCTATGTTGGGGTTCTCATGCTCTAATGAGAAAGTGACTGTAAAATTTTGTTGCAATTTCACAAAGGTCGTAGTTCCTTTGCACAATTCCTGATCTGTATACCCGTTTGCTGGTATGCCCTCTAGAGTGTGTATAAAGTGATGAGGCCATTCCTCTAGGGGTGTCATTTTCCACAGTGTTCTACACTTCTCCAAGTGTTCTGTTGGTGCCCTTTGTCCATCATTCTTCTGTTGCTTTTTGTTTTTTTGTTCTACGTAGAACCTTATGCGTAGTAATCGCTTACATTGGTACCAATCTGTGATTGTCTCTTGTGTGCGCCCCACCATCTTGCAGGTGTGGCCTTGAGTGCTAGATCAAGTGCTAACAGTCTCTTGTTCTCTAAGACTTTGTCTTCATACTATGCTAAGAATGTTTCCAAATCATTGATTCCATGAAAGCTGGGTGGTTCTCTGATTTCTGTGCCTACCCATCTTACTGCGCAGTCTACTCTTTCGCATCTTCTCGTGGATACTTTGTGTAGCCTTTGTTTCCAGTTCTCTATACTAGTATCTGAGTCTGTTGCACATAAGGTAATGCTCCACCAACTGAGTATCCCATCTGTAGTTGGGTTTACATAATCCTCATCGTGCGCAGTTGTTATGTACAACTAGTCGATTTCCTCTAAGTCTAGGCAACTAGGTTCTACAAACCTCTCCCCCTCTGACAGATCTAAGGGCATGATCACCCTCTATTCTCCTAACTCAAATGTCATTTTCCTGGTCTTCAAGTTGATTATGGAATGGTTTTCAAACACCCAATCGAGACCTAGCAACACTGGATAAGGTGTTGTGTCATACACTATTTCAATGACTTCAAAATCTTCTTTTGTGTGCACTCCATCTAGGTCTATTTTCACTCCTTTAAATCTACCTATTGGTAGGAATATGTTTTGGTTTTCCAGTTTCAATTGAAAAAGGGAATAGCCTAATGTGGGCTCTCCCATGCATTGCCATGATTTCTTTGGTAATACATTAACTTTAGATCCTAGATCCAGTATGATGTCTCCCATATTGAAATCTCCAATGTTGGCATTCAGTCTAAATTCCTTACTTGTTCTTCTTCTTGTGTGTAGGTGATTGATTGTTTTTGGTTCTAGTTTTCCTTCCATATTGATGCTACATTTTTCTAGTATGTTTTGCAATATTTTCATAGATGATGGATCACTTAATACCTTTACACATGATTGCAAAAATCCTTTGATTGTACTTACTTTTCCCATGGAATGTATTTCACTGGTATGATCCAATAACGAAGGAATTTCGTATTTTGGTGCTTCCTTACTTTGTTGCGCAGTTGAAGTCGTCGCAATATCTTCCTTCTGGAATTCTTGTTGGGCTTGCTTAAATATCTCCTTTTTCTTCTGTGCGTCAAACTGCTTCCTGGGTTTGGTGTTCTTTTTCACCCATTGATTTTGTGTTGGCTCTTGGCGAACAGTGTCATCCCCTATTTTATCTCCTCCACAAGTAACTATATTAATATTTCGTCCTTCATCTCTTGCTTCGGTGGAAATCCACTGAACATTCAGGGTGTTCTAGCTCCTCTTTTCTTGGATCTTTACTAGTAGTGTTGGACATTATTCCATATCGTGGTCCAATGTGCAACAATACATACACGTTGTTGGTGGAAGTGTACATTCTCTTGCATAATATCCCAGTTTTTTACAATTGTAACATGCCATTGGTCCTCTACCTCATCCAAAACCTCCTCGTGTTCGTCCTCCGCCTCTGTATCCTTCTCTATCTCCTCTCGGTGCATTATACTGAGGCACTTGATTATAATGCGCGGTATTGTACTGAGGTTGTGTTGCATTGTACTACAGCTCCATGTTATTGTATGGTTGTTGTGCAGTATTATATTGTTGCTGCGAAGTGTTGTATGGATATGGAACTAGGTTAAACGGTGGTGCAGGTTTCCCATCATCATTTCTGCGTGCACTCTGAATGCATCTGATGTCATTTCTCGCATCAACTCCATATTTTTGCAGTCTTTTTCATCGTGGCCCACTGACTTGCAAAAGATGCAATATGAACTCTTTGGGACTTTTTGGTATTTTTGCATCATCGGGTAGTGATAGGCGTCGTGACCCAGTTTATTACAGACTTCACACCATGGTCCTCTTGTGGGTAATGGATTTGGAATTCCTGTTTCCATATACTACGTGAATGTTTGACATTTGTTCTTGTGGTGGCCCTTTGTCCTACATGTAGTACACCAAACATCTTCTCATTTGTCCTTGCTCTTATTCTGGTTCAGTTGAAACATTAAATTCTTCAAATCCTCCTTCAACTCTTCAATAGTTCAGTCTGTTTGTTGGTACTGGTTTTCTTCGAGTTGCAAGGATGCCTGCAGAGCCTCTGCCTACGTCTGGAACTTTTGTTGTTGCAATGGATATTTTAAATGTGGGAGCAGTGAGTTGACAAATAAGTGTTGATGTTGTATATCAGTCATGAGATATTTTAACTTTCCCTTCAATCGCTTGAATCTTTGGTCAATCTCCCATACTGATTCTCCTAGTTTCTGTCGGATTTCTAACATCTCATTCATGTATTGATCCTCTGAGCTCAGCTTTTGGAACTCATTTATCAATAACTTCCTAATGTCTGTCAGTGTCCTTTTCATCCCGAGTGCATTGTTTGCGTCTAAACTCATGTACCAGTCTAGTGCGCAGTCTCTTAGCGTAATTGCTAACTGTGCAAGTTTGGTATCTTCATCAGTGATTTGTTTTGCTTCCCATATATTTGCACAAATGAACAAGTGTTTCTCAGGGTCTTCTACTGCTTCTCCTCGAAATTTTGGTAACCTGATGGTGGGATCGTGTCCTGCCATTATGAATGTTGAATGACTACCTCTGCGCGGCGTAGATACCTAACTAGTGTTGTCTGAATTGGCTCCTCCAGTTGTTGTTCCTTGTGTGGTTGTACTTCCTATTGTCTGATTTCTTCTAAAATTCGATTGTCTAAACGGTGGTGCTCTCTTTGGTGTATTACTTTCACATGGGTTTATGGGTTCCACACTAACATTAATATGGATAGGATTGTTGTCTTCTCTTCTCGTTCTTGGACCTCTCGTCTTCCTCTCATATTTTTCACCCAGGATTTCCTCAATATCCTCCATATCCCAGAGATCCTTTACCTCTTCCTCATCACTCGCCAAGCTTTCTCTCACGGCTACAGCTCTCTTCTTGGTGTTCACCTTGTATTGGTAGGGTACTCCGCTACGCATATTTTTAGTTGTCGCCATGATATTCTTGATTTGGTCATCGTCCATCATGACTGGGTCTAAGGGTTCCTCCTTCTTGCCCTTATCCTTTCCTCCTTCCATTTCTCCTCTTTATGTCAATGCGTCCCCCCCTCCCCCATGCACGCAGGGAAGTTTAATTGTTTGACTCCATTGTCAGTACTCCTTTGTTATATAGTAGTATCTTAATAGAAGTATACATCGATCGAATGTACCTTCCTCGAGGTCCTTGTAGAAATTCTTTCTCCGCTACACTATACGACTTTGCTATGTCGACTGAAAACTCTGTTATAAAACCTGCGACAATACTATAAGGCCAAAAGTCTACTATGCGGGTGAACTTGTTGTTCACCTGTTGTAACTGTTCAATCTGTACTAGGGTCCACTCTATGTGTCGAATCTAGTTTGTTGTGTGGTTATCCTTCAACCTTAGTATCCACTCCTGCAATAGATATGGAAAATCGCAGAAAAAGTCTTCGTGTGAATCAGTAAACATGTTTTTCTCAATATATTTGTGAGATGTTAGTCTAGGGTTTCTATTGTCTTTCTGTGCAAACTATAGCTCCTTAGTTCTTATCCAAGTTTTGATCTCTACTTTTCTGGAATTCAATAGTCTCAACATTTCCTTATAATGGCTCATTTCTTTCTTCCCTAACCTTTTCTTGATCTAACCCCGATAGATCTTCGACTTGTCTCATCTACTCAACCCTCTTATGTTCCTACCAATGGAAATGAAACCATTTTTTGCTTAATATTCTCCTATACTTTCTGAGTTTGTTGATGCAGGGTTCATGTCTGTTCGGGTTTCCAACAAAGCCTTTAAAACTATCAACCCTCCTAATAAACCAGAAGACAACACAGCACACATAATGTGTTGTGCAGTCTAAACCAAGATAGATTTAATGGGTGGTTGTAAGACTCAGGTGTTTACATCCTAGGATTGAGTGTGAGATAAGACAGCTATATATTGAACCATTTATTATAACTTGTAAACACAGTATATTGTTATCGACAAGTAAGAAGGAAATATAAAAACTCATTCATTCAACATAATAATAATTGCTTCAGACAATAAAGATATGCAATCATTCATCACATAACACGGATTTTACCGTGGTTTACCCCCTCCTGAGCTACGTCCACAAAGATTTGTCTCTCAGCTCTTTTATTATATTATTTCCGCATCTACAGCGTCGCGCACTTACAACTCTTCACAGTCGGGTAAGATCTGTATGAGGCAGACTAGATCGAACCAAGATCCCAAACCTGTGATATAACCCTCAAGATCTACCTTCCCTCATCCTCTCTAGCTCAACAGCTTATACAAAAATGGCTTATATCGCAAAACATTACATATCGCATCAACTCATGCATAACTACAACAACAATAATAATCTGAACCAACAACCCAAGTATATTTCTGAACTAACAACCAACAAACCAACCCCTATGATACCTAAGTATCTGTATTTATACATTTCGGACCCTTCAACCATTTACAATACCTTACCAAAACCCTAACCCTACCGTCATTAGGTATTCCTCCCATGCGTGCGTGTTGTTCTTCCTTCTAGTTGTTTTCCTTTCATGTTCACATGCTGTGTTTTCTTCAAGTTGTCGCTTTCCTTGTGCACACTTTATTTCCCAAAAACACCTTGCTTTTCCTCTTTGTCCTGCCTCCAACAAGTTCTCGAGGCGTTATCCCCATATTCATTCAGAATAGTGTTAATGAAATAATTGTTGAAACCAACAGCAAATAGATGTTCTACAAAAATACCCTTAGGGTCAAACCCTTTTCCTTTTTCAACATATTTTAAATTGAGGTTGTGGAAGTGGCCCGTGAATTCATCAATCTTGTTCATATTCTTTAATATGAAATCCACGACTTTCCAAGGCAGAGGTATGAATTGCTTTTTTCTCTTTTCATGGAAAAAATACAACCAGTAGGTGTTCTGCCTTGCTACCTCAGCAATAGACATTCTGTCATATATGTGGCACGGAAGGAAGGAAGGATTTTCTTTGGATCCAAAAATCCTTATAATTTTATAATTTTCCATTTGTTCTAGTGTCCCCTTCCTATCCAAGAACTTCCTTGCCTAGTCAGACATACAGGGAGCTTTTTTTCCAAACAACGATTCTTTAAAAACTGAGACAAAATCATTAAAGACTTCATAAAAATGTTGGGAGGCCTTGTTCCTCCACAATGATTGATACTAGAAAGTTAATGGGTTGAACTCATAGTTTACCTTCTGGTAGATAGATAATCTCAGGAACTGACAACAATGCGCTATCATGAAAACCAAATAAGATGACATGAAAAAATCCTTTTCCTTCTTATATTGTTCCAGTTGGGAAGAGATTTCAATGGAAATAAACTTACCCCAATCGAAGATGGCCTGTTCCTTGAACGTAAAATAAAGAATGTAAAGAATCATCCGAAAGATGTTGGTCGTGGTTTCCTGTCCTGTTATTCTCGTAAAAATCCATGAAATTTCCAGGAAGGGATTTTTGAATGCACCAACCTTAAATCTTGTGATGTCCTCGGGGATGGTCATTGGGTTCTCCAGAAATTCAGGTAAAAGGTTCAGTCCATTGTCATTTTTTTTTAATAAATCCCTTCAATCTTCACCTCTGAATGTGAGCGTTGGCTCAGGGAGCCTCAACATCTTATGAAAAATCTGAGGTGACAGAGAGACAGGGGAATGGTCCTACAACTATATGATCCTCTATCTTGGAATGTATCTCTCAATGCACTAGGAGACCAACTCCTTACAATCAAAAACTTCTAGGACACACCCTACGCACGCAATTCCAGACATCCAGATTATTTCCTTCTGGGAAGAAGGGGATGAATAATAAGAATATGCCCTGGACCACTGAAAACTCTCATCCTCGCATCCGAAAATATTCATTGTATCTCCACAGAAATGTTGTCGACTTGCTACCATAAGTCAGAGAGAATGTTTACTTGCTCCAAATTATGTTAGGAATGAACGTTAGTGGAAATAATATAATCCTTCATAAATCTTGTTTAATGTGATTTAACAGGAGGTATCCTCGAACCTTTCTCTTATTAATGACCATCCCTTCGATCCTATATGGTAATTTATTAGCATTAAAAGAATATTAAATGTGCATTGGGAAAGGCGGGAGGGTGGCGGGGACGAGCGGGGGAAATATGTGACTTGATATTTTTTGTGAACCCGGGAACCCGCAAACCTGAGAGCCCGCGATGGTATGAGGCGTGAAATCCGCTAAGTATGGGATGGCGGGGCGGTCGGATGGATTCATGTATGCAGAATGGCACTTAGGCAATTCGGGGAGTCCGGGGATCGAAATGTAGATCGAGGAACTATTTGGTGCAATATGTCTATCACGGAACACAAGAACATGAAAGCTCGATCCCGTCAACCCAGGAACCCGTGATCATGAAATCGCGTGATCATGAAATCAGCTAAGTATGGAACAACAAAGAGGTAGGCCGAACTCATGAAGTGAAGTTGTAGATGGATGTGATAAAGTATAATTCCACCAACCTGAGAACCCGTGGTCTAAAAAGAAACTAAGTGTTAGAACTAGAAAGGGATAGTAAGAGGGAAAAACGAAGAGGGAAAAAATGGGTAAGTGTAGAAGGGGGCAAAGAAAGGGAGAAACGAAACCAGGAAAATAGAAAAGGGGAGGGAATTTTTTGGAAGTAGGAATTGACCTCAAGAAGTCTAAATCACAATACATATATGAAATTAAATACATAGACATTGAGTTTCTAACTAACCTCTATAGTCCAAAAAACATCATGATACAAAAAATAACTACATATCATCAAAACCATCACTTATATTAGAATCCTCATTATCAGTGTCATCCTCTACCTCCTTTTTCTATCATTTTACTCTACCTCAATCCTCCAAGGACATCAATGAACACCATCCAATATTGATGAAACTACCTAATCCACACCTTAAAATATCGTAGAAAAACCTTAATATGCCTAACTAGTAATTTTGACTTAAGTGGAGGATACATTTTTGCTAAGATCATGATAAGGGAGTTCAACAATCAACACCACCAACATTGATGTACATTGAGGGATTAGTGCTCTTGATTAAATGCAATCCAATGGAAATGCTACATTCTTGTTAATCTTGAAATCTAGAACATTGTTAAGTTTGTTGAATTATGAATGAGATACAAAATCCTTATTTCTCCATATGAAGTTCAATGAAGGTTGAAACCACTCTTAAACATCCTACAACAATTACTGGCAATGTTAAAATTTTAAGTAAAATGATAGAATGAAAGATAAATGATAATATCAACTTTTATTTTAAGAATTTAATATTACTAGTAATTACTAAGGAAGGGGTTCAAAAAATAATTTAATATTGCTAGTAATTACTGAGGAGGGGGTTCAAAACAATGGGCTTTGATAAAAAGATGAGTGTGGTAGCCCCAAGGGTTAGCTCAAGTGGTTCTGAGCCAGATGTGAAGCTATCCCTGGTGGAGGAGCTCACGGGTTCGAATCTATTGTTCCCCCTTGGGGTTAGGCCTTCCATGGACATCAAGGCCGATGGTTTACCCCGTTTACCATACACTAAGTGGGGAAGTACTAAGGGGTTTCTCGTGAGATATTACCTTGGGGAAAAAAAGAGGAGTGCGGTATTGTCTCACTTTTTTAGGGGGGCATTCCCTATTGCAAATTTTCCTCTCGTCCCTCACAAAAGGAAGAATGGGGAGTGTGTCCCCTCCCCTTGAGAATACATCCTCGTGTAACATTGATATAAACTTGTACAGTATGGAACTTGTCAACCTAACAAAACCTAAAAACTTATTATAATATTGAGAATTATGATTATGTTCATATAGTTTTTTGCATCATCAAACCCTCACTTCTCCATTCCATAGATTTATCATTCTCATTTTCTCGATTCCATGCATATTTATCACATTCTTTTACTTCATTCTTGATACTTCTAGCAGCACTAAAATCTATGTGATGGTACTTCACCCCTTTTAAGAATACCCCCGGAACTCTCTCTTCATGTGCCTCATTCCAAGTCTAAGACTCCATGAGTCATATATTTTACAACTCCAATACTTAAAGAAACATTTTTGATGTGTGGGTGGGAATCTTAATTACTTTATGGAGAAGTAAATAGGATTTTTGTTATCATCAAAGATATGCACAAGGGATTAGGCTATGAAGTCTACTGTAATAGACAATTTTTCATGGTTTGAGAGGTAATGTGAATAACCAATATCCTTAATAAGAGTAATAGGAACCATATTCACCTATTTTCAACTACGCAAGAGAGATTTGAAACTATATTCGCCTATTTTCAACCATACCACATAAATTTGGAATCATATTTGCCTATTTGTAAGCAAAGGGAACAAATTTTATTCATCTCTAGTGATGTTGAGAAATTTTGACATGTGCACTATTGATCCCTTCTCTTGCTGAAACCCTAGACTTTGCACCATCATGGCCTTAGCCTCTAGTGGGGGATTTGTCCCCCCACCTCCACCTTCCCCTGATATGGTTTCTTTTGCATCACTAGTTGCCTCTCTCCCCAAGACCTCCAAGTAGCAATCGACATGCTTTGTCAAAAACATTAATGAGATTTTGAGTGTACCAATTCAAGATAACTATAGGAACCTTTCTTTTTTCTTTGTTGAAAATGAATTGATTGGTCAATTTATAGGTATCTAGCCATCTCCTACAACAATGGAAATTTGGGTAGACAAAAATTGGAGACCCCTGATAAAAGGGAAGCTCTCTCATTCCTTTTGTGGTATGGGTGTTTTTTCCTTATTATCTGAAGAAAAAGAAGACCGTGATATGATATTCAGAAGCGACTCTTACTTCATGGGCTCCAGAGGCATGCACCTCAAATTTTGGACCCCTGATTTCTACCCAGAAAATGACATACCCTCAAATGTTCTAGTATGGGTATGTTTTCTCTACCTCCAACTTCACTATTGGAATGATTATACCATTCGAACTATAGGGAACACCCTTGGAAAATACATATACCAAAATGAACCTAGAGACTATATGCAAGCATGTGCCCGAATTTTTGTTGAGGTTTATCTAGAGAAATGCCTCCCATAAGAAATCAAGCTCACCCTTGACAACTCATCATAGCTCCAATAGGTATATTATGAACAACATTCATTCAAATGTAATTCATGTCATGAGTATGAGAAATTTGCAAAAAAATGCCCCAAGGTAACCCCAAAGCCAAG
>JASDQU011504911.1:2898-23109 GCA_032191745.1 Picea mariana | reverse complement strand
AAGAAGGTTTGAGTGTTTGTTTGATCAATCATTCACTAGAGTGAGTAGACTAGTGTCTTTATGGGTAGATGGAGTCAATAGGTGACGGTGTTCACTTGGAGGTAGCAACGGCAATGATTATACTGTCTAAGGAGAAGAGGTGGATGGAGGAGGTGTTGGCATTTCAAGGCCTCAAACATCCAAACCCTAAGGACAAATTTACTAGAGAGTAAGCAATTTTAGGCCCTAGCAAATCTCCCTTCCTTAGACTATTGAAAGGTATTGAGAGCAACAATAACTAGATAATGGTTTCTAAAGTGCTAGTATTTAGGGCTTTAGAAGTTTATCTAAGTTAAATCACCTTAGTAAAGTCTAGCAAATGAAGAGCAAAGAAGTAGTAACTTAAGTCCTTTACTCTTGGGGTTTGTTGAGCAAGCAATTTCATAATCTTTAACATGAATAAGAAAATATACCATAACATTCACAATAAAATGAAGAATTCCAGATTTACTTACTTCACCAAGAATAATCAAGCAATAAAACCCTAGATTGCCAAGTAACTTCACCAAGAAATGATCCAAGTTGCAAATTTTAGCCTCCAAGACAAGTGCGCCTCCTTATTTCAGTGAATAACTCCCAATAGGGCGCAAATTTCAGACCACACTTGGTGTGTGATGAGTGATGATGAAACAATGAGAGTACTTTCTCTTTGTTTATACAAAACCAATGAGCTTTAATTAATTTTAGGTCAAATAAAGGCCGACCTGGCCAAATTACATCAAAATCCAATTTTTACATAAATAAAAATAATTAACCCCTGAAATCATCTCCAAGGGTGACGTCATGCCTTTCTAGGGTGACGTTGAGCCCCTAAAGTAGAACGTTGGGCTCCAGATGCAAAACGTTTGGCCTCCAAAGAACTTGGATGATGCCCACATGTGCCAACCAGCTCACAACTACCCTCAATATGCAAACCCTAGCTCTGGATGACGTCCAAGGTCATAATGGTGACGTCATGGGCTCTCAAAGGTCAACGTCCGGATGGAAGAGCAAGATCCCCCTGGGTCTAGGTCTTCCAGAGTGTCTCCAAGGGCAACGTCCTTCTTTCTTCCTGGTGCAAGTCTCTGATGTCTTCTTGCCACTGGCTGGGGTTACAGCATCCATCTGTGGGCTTTTAGCCCCATGGAGGTCTAAGCTAATCATTCCCCCATGTGTACCTATCCACCGAGCAAAGTCTTGCAGTAACAGCAAGTATGCCCTTCGGGGGTTCATAAGTCACAGGGATCATAACATGTAAATCACATCCAATAATTAAATTACTCAAACATGTGCATAAAACCCCCCTTTACCCAGACAAATGCTCAAAGACATTATGCAATTAAACAAGTCGGGTTTGGGGAAGGTCTCAGGGTGTCCTATTGGGCTAATCTTCCTTAAGTTTGGGGTGTTTCCCAGGTGAGTACCAATCTAGGTCATGTAAGTGTGTGAGGTGGTGTGGAGTAAGTGTTTGGGCATGGGGTGCAGTGATAACAGGGAAATGTAGATCTTACCTATGGGTGCCTTTGTAGAGGGCGAGTTGCACCTTGTCATAGATGCCATTTTTCCTAGCCCATTCAATGCCTTTTATTCTTAGCTTCATTCCTTTTGATCTTTTGCTTTTATGCTTCAAGGGAAGAGTTGAGGGACATTGTCCTGGCTTGGTGACCAGAGATGACAGCGTTATCCACAAGCATTTCACGGAGATGAGAAGGTTGGCTCGTGATGAGACCCTCTTTCTCTTGGCTATGCCACCAAGAGCCACTACCCTGGTTTGGAGACCAGATAGATAGTAGTGTCATACCGCTACATGCCCATGGTCATAATAGGTCGACTCATGATGAGACCTCCCATCCACCAACTAATACCTTGAGTGTTTATTTATCTTACGGATTCCCTTTTCTTACTAAGAAGCTTTTTAC
Source organism: Picea mariana (assembly GCA_032191745.1). Lineage (NCBI taxonomy): Eukaryota > Viridiplantae > Streptophyta > Pinopsida > Pinales > Pinaceae > Picea > Picea mariana. The sequence continues at coordinate 21,172 of JASDQU011504911.1, read as the reverse complement.
TGCTTTCTCAGGAATTCCTGGACAAAGCATCTCAAAGGTTTCATTTTTTTGCTTTTAACACTTGTCAGCTACTTTTACCCTCTAGGCCTCTAGCCCCTTCTTCCCACAAGGCAAGGTACAACCCTTCCTAGTGTGGCAAATCCCAATGCCCCAACAAAGGTAGGGGGGAAATGAGAAGAATAAAAATGGAAAGTGGTAAGTATGGAGGGAACAGACAATGACCTTTCATAAACCCACCCAGTGGCAACCCATCCTAAAGGGAGATCAACTTACTCGGGCATCATGTCACCCTTCCAGGTATGAACAAGTTAAAGAGCATAATTTCCAAGCAAACGTTATGAAATGAAGGAGAATTCAATGCAACATATTCAAGTGCTTCAATAATCAGAGTGACACATACCATGATACCCGAACTCATTACCTCATGAAGCAAGACTTACTGCTACTTTAGGACCAGGCTGGTGGGATGGATACTGTTGCTGCTGATAAATGGGTTGCACTGAAGAAAAGAGGGGCCCTCCGGGGCCATGCTCAAGTCATCCGGCTCTCGGCACTCCATGTCTAGGACCTGTGGACCTCGAGACATGATCTCCTTAGTTATCCCTAGGGTAGGGAATAACAGGACCCGTTTTGGTAGTATGTTGAACCTAAAGAAGGGACAAATTGGAAGAAATTGAATTGTAAGTTGTGTGGACAGTGCATGGTTGGAGTCAGTCGCTTAAAATACCATATTGCTTTAATCCAAGTGCATGAGATTGTGATTTATACATGTTCAACCCCAGGAATTATGCAAGTTGCCCATAATTAGAAAATAATCTAGATGAATTTTTCCAATTAAATAGCCTGATTTGGTTTTGAAATGAAGATTAAATCTGAATATCCAATGTTGTGATGAATGCATCTTTGTAAATTACCCTAATCATTCGCTTTCTTGGGACAATATTCAATTCCCTAATATTTGTTTTGTTTCTTAATATTCATTTTGTTTGAGATCATAGATGAAAAAATCGTTGAAACAATGGCAAAATCGTGATTTTTCAAATCCTAAACTCAAACAAACAATGGTTTTCGTAAAATTGCAATTTCAAGGAAAAATTGGGAAATCGCAATTTTTCCTAAAAATCACAATTTCTCCCTACTACCCCCTCTCACCTAGGGGTAACTGGAGGAAATCATGTCTCATGGCCCGCAATGAAGATAGTGATCCCGATGATGATGATGATGATCAGTATTCTCCACAGATTATAGCCCCTTAGATGCCTCCCTTCTCATTCAGCAAAGCTTATCACCCCTGATCAATATGGTTTGTCAGATGATGGTGGTCCAGCACATTATGAGGTACATTGGTCATTGTTTCATATAAAGTGTCATATTTAATGCAATAAGCATTGAACTGAGGATCATGGGTTGAAGTCGGATAATGAATCATAAGCTTGGAAGTTATGCTTTTTGCCTTGTTTCAATTTGGTGGCCATCATTTGTGTCCCAGTCCAGTGTTGTCACTCTTGGGGAATAGGTGTACCACTAGGAGGCTTTGATAGGGGCAATGTACCGCTCCCCCCCATACTTAACAATTTCCATCCTAGGGTCTTACGCAAGGCACTAAATTTCAGTAATGGCTATTACATGTCCACCAAAAAGGCTCGTGGTTCATTCTCCTATGAGAAGAAGGGCTAGATTGTTGAGGTTGATGCAATTGCTAAAAAAAATTAAAAAAAAGAAAGAAGATATGATGGGATAATAAGTAACCAAGTCAAAAGCCAAATGTCAGCTTGAGCTCTACCTGCTCACTATGAGGCAATCACCCCTAGTCCTAAAGCACTAAATGCATATCAATTAAAAGGACTTGATCCCAGTAAGAAGAGAAAAGAAAGAATAAAGTGCTTGAAACCTAAAAGGGGGACTTGCAAAGCAATAAAAGAATATCAAAAGGCAAGAAAGGGGTATGAAATACACACACTGTCGAGGAAAGGGTATATCAAGCAACAAGTGCTCCCTCTACATAGACACTCATGGAGATGGACCAAACACAGTACCTTGCATGTTAATGACTCCATCACCATGAAGTAACCCCAATTGTTTCATTCACCATACTTGCACTTTGATAGGTTTTCTTGGGAAATATCCCTCTACCTAGGTACTGGCACGCCTAATAGTGTCTTTTGATGGTCCTCCCATACCTAAACTAGGCAAATTGCATAAAGTCTTGAGCTAATCTGAAGTTTGAAGAAGATACCTAATGTGAATTGCTTATTTGGCTTTTATATTAAGTGATGGCTTACTTTGTATGACTCTAATGACTCTTGTATCTCGTAATTGTTGGTCTTGCCTAATTCTGTGGATTTTGTTTGACCATGGTGCATTTGAAACGACCCTTGGTGGATGTTCTCATGATGATACTCAGGATGTTGTGCACTATACACAGGACGTTGCACATTTGATTAAGAGTGTTGGGACATATGACGACTAGACACACCTTGGGACACCTTCTCATACCTCATGGACCTTGGACGATGGACAGATGAGCTCAAATATTGCAAATATGGTCAGGTTGGCTATCAGATGGGCAAGAAGCCCACATTTTGGACAGTACACCCCAGAGCCATGTTAGGCTTTGGTTCGAGGACATTGCACTTGGAGATGATTGGACAACCCTTGGAGTGATGATGGGCCCTCTTTTCACCTTGGATGTTGGCATTCTTCACTCTAGACATTGAGCATGTTGATGATGGCATCATGCACTATCATGATTTGAGGATGGTGGGGTTGACCTACCACTAGGGAATCCATTTTGATGATGAGTTGGGGTCATTTGATGATGAGATGTGACATTTGATGAGGAGGTCTGACTTTTCACCATGCTTTGCACCTTTTGAAGATGAGACATAGCCTTTAGAGGCCCTTGCACCCTTCTAGAGCATGACGCCACCCTCATTATGGCATCCTACACTCACACGTATTTTAGCATGTTTTATCAATGTTTGAGGCTACTTTGGGGGTCGGCAATGATCTATCCAACTTGTATCATGGATACTTTATGTTTTAGGGGCTTTTTGAGGATTGTAGCCCTAGGGTTGCCTCATATAAGAAGGCTAGCATTGCTTCCTTGTAAAATCATAACACACACTTGTGAAGAATCATTGCTAGTCTTCTTATCTTCTTTTCTCGTCATGGAGCTCTTATGCATACTTTTGGAGTGATATTGTGGATTTTTTCTCTTGTTTTGGTGGATTTTCATGAAACTAGGGTTTCCTCATGCATAGCGACTTCGCTAGTAAGTGTTCTTTCCAAGTTTAAGTGTTTGTTCTTGGTATATTTTGGTAAATTCTCTATTAGATTGGTAATAGTTGCATGTTATCTTGTCTCCTTGAATAATTTTGTAGAAACCCTAAGGAAGGATTAAGATCGTTTATCCCATTCCCTTGTTTGTCCATCTTAATTTTGTTGAAGAATAAGAGGTCAAGTTAGAGATTATAATTGTATATCCCCCTAACTTTGTCCTTGAGGTTGAGGTCTAACGTTTATGAGAAGATAAACTCTATGGTTTGACCTAGTTCCACTTGATATTATTGCTAGATGCTAGAGAAGTAGAACAACACTTAGGGTTTATAAGAGGATAAACTCTAGGGTTTCTTTCCTAGAAGGTTTGACCTAGGCTTATGAATGGATATTCCTAGAGTTTGATCTTCAAGTATTCTCTTGCCTTTAGCCTCCATTGAAGTTGCTTCATTGACTCCATATGCCCAAAGATTCAAGACGGTGTGACAAACAAACTTGTTTGACAATTATAAGAATATCCAATTTAAGTAGGATAGAATAAGGTAATCCATTTAGAATGAAATAATATTATATTGAGTAAAATGTATAAGAATGATATATGATTGATAACAATGACAATGAGGGACATACATACCCACGTAAGGGTKCCCTTTCATTAATAAACATGTGTTTTGGATATTAAWTATTATTATTTAATGATTATTTATTTATATCTATATATTTTATATATTTATGTTCGTTACATAGCCTTCCCCTTTAGAAATGCTTTGTCCTCAAAGCATGTTTATGGAAAGGCTTACGTCTTCGTTCTAACTTATGGCTCGCAATGTCTTCGCATGATTCTCTGTTTTTGGTGTGGTCAAGATTGAAGATACGAGACGATATGAATGACGAAGAGTTGAACAGAACTGTCGAATTGTGAAAGGATCAAACCATCCTAATTCAATCTTTTGTGGAACGTTGCTCCTCCACGATGAATGGTTATCATGAGACTGAATTGCACTAGTATCAATCTTTTTCGGATGATAAGTTAATCGTTCTTGTCCTAAATGACATTGATATTCTAACTGGTTAAGATATCTACTCATATGATTTGGATGTCGATAAGGATTTCTTATAACGTGATTTCTCCTTATCATACTTGTACTGTTTTCTTCATTTAACTTTGATATATGATTTTTTTCTCACACCAATGTTGCTTTGTTAATGGCTGAATTTCGATTAGTAAGTATACTTGGAGCTTCCATCGTTTCTACTCCAACATCTGACGTTGTCTTTTTTTCAGTTGATTTTGCAACTCTTTGAGTTGTGACAGGGATTGGATCTGTAATTATTCCATTTTCCATAACTTGGATTTGTTCATCTGAAAATTTCAATGCTTCATTTTCTATAAGCAATTCTTACTTGATTTCTAGAGACTTCTTATCATTCTTAAGCTTTTTTATTTGTGTAAGTAGGTTTTGATTATTATCTTTTAAACGCAAATTGTTTTCATCGTCTAATTTGTCGATATCTTTAATGTCTAGATTTTCAAGTTTTTCTTTTTTCAACTTTCTGATTTGTTCTAGCAACCCTTGATTAAGGTTCTTCAAACGAGAAATTTCTTCTTTTTTTCTGATAGGTTCTTCTCGAGATCTTGATTCTCTTGTTCCAACTTTTGAACACATTGTTTCTTATCTTTTGACTTCTTGATCTGTGTAAGTAGTTTTTGACTGTGGGCTTTTAAACGAAAAATTTCTTCATTTTTATCCTTGATAACTTCGTCAAATTCTTTTTGCATTTTTTATATTGACTTTTGATTTTCTTGAATGATCTCAGTCGAGATATCTTTAAAGTCTTTTGATGAAGATATTATCGATTTTGACCTCACAGTAGTGTCTTGAAATGTTATCGTCTTCCCTTTATGGGGAAATGTCACAAAAATTTTCTCCATGTTTAAGATGAAGGTACCTAGATTTTTAAACCAGGGTAACTCGATAATGATGTCAATTTCTTCTTTATACATAGTTGTAACATAGAATTGAGATATATATTCATATTCATCAATTGTCACTTATAACTCCTTAATTTGAAAAATATTTTTCTTTTCAATTATATTCAGCTCTAAAATTAATAATTGATTTGCCAAATCAATATTAATGTAATTTTCATTATAGTCCAAGCTGATAATGATGTTAACCTCTTTTCCTTGAATTCTCCCTTTTAATATAGAAAACTGTAAGATGAAATTGGACAACCTTCATAAGAAAATCTTCCTCTTTACTTCGTAAACTCCATTTGCTTCGTCGATAATTTGCAATAAATGATACCTTTCTTTCTCCTTCAAGATTTAAATGAAAATATTCCTTGATAATCCCTTTTGATATATATATGTTTTTTATAATTTATATAAATATAAATATAATTTATATTTCATATTTTATATTTTATATAAATATATATATTTTATTTTTAGTAGGGTATTAATGCCTTTTTAACTTCTTTCTTCATAAACCCTTTAAATGAGCCTCAAAATATAATAATGTATTTTCCCCTTTACTCTCTTGACTTGAACTTTATAACTTTCTCTTAAACTTTATAACCTTGGATATATTTTTTTATGATATACATTTAATTGAACTTAAGATTGGAATATATTAGAATAACCCCTTTTAATTGAATCTTTTTTATATACCTTTTGTTTTTGTTTTTTCTTGGACTTGTGATTTTTTTTAATTAAAAAATTACTCCTTTATTTTTTTCTAAATCTTATAACTCTTCTCTTAATTTTTAAATAATCTGATCGTGACCTCTAAGCCACTTGTTGACCTGCCGCTACCAATTGAATTGAAGTGAATCGGTCGCTACCCAATGAAGTGAACCGACGGCTCTATATTTTAATAATCCAAACGATTACAGACACCCTCAATAGTCGCGACCTATACGAATGGATGACGGTTGATTTTAATTTGTTTCCTGCGATTGTACGTTTGCATAACCCAGCAAATGTACGACTAAATTGATACAGTGGTGATCTGTACGGCATGCACTGTGTGACTGGCATATTTGTGCAGACAGAAGCAAAATTCTGCAGCTGTATACAGCGGCTGAGTCGTAAGGACTATACGGTCAGATTGATTTGTTGCACAGTGGTGGTGGATGTGTAGGCCGCCAGGTACATATACTTTTTATATCCTTTTTTTTTTTATATATAGGGAGCCCTTTTTTTTTAATATATACTTATTCCTTTTCTTTTCTTTTCTGATATTTGGTTTTGGTTTTATCTTCAACTGTGTTCTCCCTCTAATTTCTTTTTTCTTTTTCTTTTTCCTTTTTTTGGTAATAGTTTATTTTTCTTCAATATTTTATTTTGCAGCGGAAATTTTAGACTTCAAATGGCCAAAGGGAAAATTATGGTCAAGGACCAGATCTTCATAGAAACTCTGAGAAGTATTGTAGTTGTGGCCAACAACCAATAGATATGTTGCCAAGGGCAACGTAATTTTAACCAAAGGTAGGATGGCCAAAGGCCGAGATTAGACATAGCTTTGATACCACTGTGACAAACAAACTTGTTTGACAATTATAAGAATATCCAATTTAAGTAGGATAGAATAAGGTAATCCATTTAGGATGAAATAATATTATATTGAGTAAAATGTATAAGAATGAGATATGATTGATTACAATGACAATGAGGGCCCTCTATACCCATGCAAGGGTGCCCTTTCATTAACAGACATGTCTTTTCATTATGATGTATTAATTATTATTATTATATAATGATTATTTATTTATATCTATATATTTTATATATTTATGTTCGTTATAGGCAGCACTAGTCCTTCTCATTTGCAAGTGATATAATCCATAGTTTAGCTCTCTCTCTCTCTCTCCGACTTGTGTTAGCTTTAGGATTTGCATTTGCTTCTTCATTCTCTAGCATTTATAGCCTAATGCTTTGCATTAATTGTTTAGAATCATCTCTAACATAGTCGTTGTTGCAATAATTGCATTTTCAGCCATTAGGGATTGTCATATTGCATTCAATTAACATAGTTCCATGCTCTTTATTTCATGCAATCTGTTATCCCTCAAGATGTTCCAGGTTGTTATTGGAACGATGTCGAGGCACCCCAGGGGCTAAAACTCAAGATGAGTCTTAAAGCCATATGTGTAGTAAGGTAACTGTGCAATATTTGTTAAGTTTCTCTCTCTCTCTCTCTTTCTTAAAACTCTAGGACCTCAAACTGTCTTAGCTCAAACGATAAAAACTATCAACTCCTAGAGGAATATGTCCACGATTATTTCAGACAATCAAGATTTAAAGGAAAATGAAAAGGTGAATTAGAAGAAAAACAAGATAAACGTACAGGGCACTACTGAGAATGAATCGTGTAGCTTATGGAAAAAGAACAACGTGTTGAGCAATTAAGAATTCAACAGTTCTAACAAATGCATACAGATCAATGAAAACATGCTTCAAACAGTTAACATCCTCATACATTCAAATACATAGAGGTACCCTCCGCATATCATTTAAATGCACAAAGAAATGACAAAAAATGGTCATTCATTCAAAGGAAATCACTTCTATGTCATAACTAGACATCATGCAGTAACACTAAACATGGTGTATAATCAGTTGTTTAAGCTTTTATAAATCAAATCTGATACAAGAAAGCCAAAATGGGAGAAGATGTTTTACAAGAACACGGACACAAAAAGAAAGGGCGCTACAGACTGAAACATAACATGGGGGATGAATCTCTAGGTGCCTGTTGCTTTCACCATCTGACGATGCTTGAGGTTTTTTATCTAACAGCTCCGGGTATAAGAGCCTCTTAAATTCCCCAAAGTGTCAACCGTAACAATGAGCACCTTCATTCTCTTTTATTCCTCACGCTCATCTCCAAAACTACCTTTTGAAACCATTTATTGCTTCTTGAAATTGTTTACTACTTCTTGTTTCTTGAATAGTTTCCCCTGGTAAAAATTGTTTACTTTCCCCTGCTGAATTTTTGTTATGTTAAGCTCTATTTACAATTGGTTTTCTTGTCACCTTCATTTTTACCTGGGCCGGCTCTTGTTGACCTTCTTTATCTTAGAAAGCCACTACCCTTCTTCCCCTTAAATCTAGTATTCGATGGCTACCCGAAATTCCTCTGCAGAAGCGATAGAACTCAGCAGTCGTTGGATCAATCTCGTCGAGCAATCTCAATCGTTGATTGCAAGGCTATGATTAATCCCACATTCACCGCAAGATCTACTTTGGATGGCTTTATATTGCAAACACGCTTCCACAAAATTTGAAAGTGAATGGGCGGGCTATGGAACTCTGCGCGAAGTTCTACCTTTTAGATGTGGGGCCTAGCTCACCAGACTGGCTTTAACTTTGATTGCAAACTTGTTCTGTAAATATCACGGTGAGCCAACGATCAGGGAGTTGTTGTGTGGCTTTGCTCGCGGGCTTCAACATCTCGGTGGCCCGATGAACATGATGGATCAGCGATCAGAGGCCTGCATGTGACTTGAAAGGCTTAACTTCCCAATGCACTTCAGGTCTAAAATCAAATCTGGACCGTCGATCTGGAGCCCGATCAAATGTGAGTCCTTGATCTGCCTCAAACAAATCAAAATCCATTTAAGTTATAGCAACGTCATTGTTGACGTCATCCTGGTCCCACAAACACGTGGCAACTTTATACTAGTCCACATTGGTGTTGATGTGGCAGAGGAGCAGACCAAGTGTCGTCGAGCTAGGCGTGTTGTTCTGTGTTTCTAGTGGGCTTTTTTTGTCCAGGTGGCAGCTTTGGATTGGCTTTGACAGGTACTTTGTTGGCTTGCCACATTGTCACTAGTCCTTTCAGGGTATCACTGATGGCATGCCGAGTCAACTTCACATGGAATGTTGAGTTGGCACTGGACCGGGAGCAATATGGGAGAAATGCTTTGGGTGAGGTTAACTCCCGAGGGCAAGGTGAGTCTGGTGGATCAACAATCGGGGACCTGTGCTTAACTTGCTCGCAGGTTTAAACATCCCGATATCCCTGTGGCCTAATGGACCAGGAATCTGACCCCTAACTACATATGGACCATCAATCTCACAATCGACCAGATCTGGACCATTGATCTGCCTGGATCAAATTCAACTTGACAAAATCAGCTAAAGGTACAACAATGTCATCGTTGACATCAGCTTGGTCCACGTGGTGACCTCTAATTCGCTCTGACGGGTGCTCTGCTGGCATGCCACGTTGTCGATGGTCCCTCTGTGTATCCTCGGTGGAACGTTGAGTTGGCTCCACGTGGGAGGTTGATGTGGCACTGAACCGGGAACAATATGGAGAAGTGTTTCAGCTACAGCTAACTCCCGGTAGCCTGGTGAGCCCGGTGCACTTCGAGGCTAACCGTTGATCTCGTGCCCNCGGGGACCTGTGCTTAACTTGCTCGCAGGTTTAAACATCCCGATATCCCTGTGGCATAATGGACCAGGAATCTGACCCCTAACTACATATGGACCATCAATCTCACAATCGACCAGATCTGGACCATTGATCTGCCTGGATCAAATTCAACTTGACAAAATCAGCTAAAGGTACAACAATGTCATCGTTGACATCAGCTTGGTCCACGTGGTGACCTCTAATTCGCTCTAACGGGTGCTCTGCTAGCATGCCACGTTGTCGATGGTCCCTCTGTGTATCCTCGGTGGAACGTTGAGTTGGCTCCACGTGGGAGGTTGATGTGGCACTGAACCGGGAACAATATGGAGAAGTGTTTCAGCTACAGCTAACTCCCGGTAGCCTGGTGAGCCCGGTGCACTTCAAGGCTAACCGTTGATCTCGTGCCCGATCAAATAGGGACCATTGATCTTCAAGCAATCTGCCTCGCTTGGACTTGTCAACCGGATTAGATTTGGACCGTCAATCTTGCCTTTGATCAAATCTGGATCGTTGATCTGCTTCGCGTGTAGGTCCCGTACATGCTGACGTGGCACTGCACCGGGAACAATATGGGAAGGGTGCTTTAGTTGCAATCTGGTGGTCCGGTGCACCAACGATCGGGGACTAATGATGAACTTGTTCGCAAGCTTAAAACATCTCGATGGCCCGATTGGTGAGATTAAAATCTGGACCCTTGCTCCTCGACCCAATCGAATCTTGATCGTTGATCTTCAAACACTCTGGCTCGACCGAACTTGTCGACGGATTAGATCTAGACAGTAGATCTCGCAATTGGTTAGGTCTGGGTCGTCGATCTTGTACCCATAAAAATTAGACCATTGATCTCGCACCACTAAAATCTGGATTGTTGATCTGCTTCAATTGTGGGTCCCTCGCATGCTGGCATGGCACCAAACTGGAACAACATGAAAGGTGATTCGGTTGAGGTTGACTCTCGGTGGCCCGGTAGCCCAGTGAGCCCGATGGATCGACGATCGGGGACTTATGATGGACTTGCTCAGAGGGTTAAACATCTCGGTGTCCTGGAAGCCCGATGCACTTGGGGGACGAAGACCAGATCTGAACCGTTGATCTTGCACTCAGTCAAATCTGGGTTGTCCGATCTGGCTCGCCTAAAGGTCCCGCGTATTTGCTAGCGCTTGGTTCCCAAGCCACAGTCTTGAGGTAAGCTCCTTGGGCAAATAAACTTAGGCCCTTTCAAGGCATGATAGGCCCTTTTTGACCTCCGAAACACACCCGAGTGCTTAGATCTTGCCTTAGGCACAAAAAGGGCATGGATTTTTTGCTGTTTTCTTCCATTTGCCTCGAAAAAAGTTGGCAATTTTAGTTCAGAGGCTTGCTCTCTATCTCTAGCTCATCCAATCTCGGCCTTGCAACCTTGGCGAACCTTCATATCAATGGCAGGAACAAATATGGTACTAACACAATCATCGGTGAAAGGTTTGCAAGTCTCTTCGTTGTTATTTGGCACATCTTTATTCACTTTCTTACTGGTTTTAGAGCTGGTTATTGTTGCTGTTATAAAATTTTTACATGCTTAAACGTTTAGCCTCTCTTTACAAATTTATTTCAGCTTTCATTTTTCTTTTGATAGCGAGTGCTTCGAGGCATTTAATTCATTTTCCTAGCTTAGATAACATCATTGATTGTCTCACTAACACCCCCCACACACACACGATCAACTTACCTTGTCTAACTTACTTTGACTTTGCGCTTAACTCAACCTTAGCTAATCAAACAACCAACAAAGGTGGCCATAGACTTGCCTTTACCTTGCTATAGGATCCCTTGAGGTTGATAGGGAAGTCTCCCTTGTGTTGTATCTCCATCTTTCACTAAAAGAAGGGAAGTACTTGCTTAGGTGACAGTGGCAATTACTTCTATATGTTACGCTAGTCAAGTATCTTGTGAAGGCTTTGCAAAAGTGCTAGATTTTGTGATAACACTCCCTAAACTGTTAAATCAAATGTCAAAAAAATAATGGTCAATTAGATATTAGACATCGGCATTAATAAAGTCATTCTGACTTTAGGTTATTTTATGCTTTTACGTTTTATTTCAATTTAATGTGTATCTTGGTCTATCCCACATTCATAAAGTGGATTGACTTGACTAGTATGTAACCCGTTATAAGAAGGCTTTTACTTCTCATTTAATTAATGTAATACGAAAAACTCTCTTAAGTTATCTTGGTTTTCTTTGTGTTCAATTTTCGTGTTATCATGATATGGTATCAAAGTTCAATTAGAGCCACAAAGCCTAAGAAAGCATGAAGACCTAGGGACTACTGCCAATACAGACAAATCGAGGAATCACTAGCATAACGAGTGTTGCCGACATCATGTTCGTGAAAATATCGTCGAGGGTCTGGAAAACAAAATACCGACAACATCGGGGAAAATATCAGAAAATAATGGAAAATGTCGACAAACTAAAAAAATACAAAAATATTCATTTTTTTCAATTTTGTAAACATCTAAAGCAACAACAGCATCAAACAAATGCATTGCCACATAAATATGAAAAGATAATTGATATATAAGATGTATAAGATGTCTAGTGAATCAGTGATACATCACACAAAAACACTGAATCATGTCTTGATTCCTGACTCCAAAGCCTCAAAATATCATCAAAAATATAACAAATGTATCTCATCATCATGAGTCATCTATAATGAAATCAAATAAATAAACTAATGATTCCCTCTGCCCCTTTTATGGGCAAAGGTAATGGCTCTAGAAATGGCTTTTCCTTTAGAGGAAGATGGCCCTGGGGCTGGCATTGGACTTGTTAGCACACTTTTTCACCCTCCAATATGAGTTGATATAACAGAAACAACAGCGATGAAGAAGGTGTTAATTCAAGGAGTGAATGACACAAATTGTCACAGGCAAACCCCCTCTCCATTTGGGATGGTGTGTACCAAGCTCAGGGGGGAGTCCCTAGGTGCTGGGCTGCTGATTTGTACCTGATTTTCTGCAAAATAACACACAAAACAGCAGCAAAAAAGTCTTTGGACAGCGTGTAAACACACCACCAAAGCATGAGGAAAAATAATTTTAAAGTTGCTTGGAGGGGCCCTGCAATGTTATAGCATAAGAGAGAGGAAAGAAGCAAGAAAAGAAACCACTTAAAAGATAGAGAAATATCACAGTAAATGGTAAAAACCACTAATCAATTTGCAAGAGTAAAAACAAGATACCAACAAGAAGGAAAGTTCATCAAAAACACAACACTTCTTTATTATAGACTTGCCAAAGGGTTGATTGCGCCACAACAGACAAGTCCACAACTGGTACAATGATTATCCTTGCTCAAAGAGAGAGTAACTAGACTCGAGAGAATGAGAGAAGAGAAAAAGAACAAGTGTATGCCGCTGCTGCCAATATCCAACTATAATATCATGTAGCTTACTCCAATATATAGTGTAGAGGACGCACTTTACCAAGACTATCCATGAGGGCACATAAGAAGTGGAATAAATCAAGGAATGTGCATGAGTGAGGTAAGTAGGAGTGGAGAGAAAGTAAACCATGTGCATGGAAGGATAACTCATGAGTTAATGTGTGTTACCGCAGGATTTGTAATTGTGCAAAGCCAACACAAGACTCTCAAATCTTGCGTAACTATGGAAGATCCCACCATCGTAACCTTAGTAAGAACTTCCCTCGTTTTAGTGATGGAAGAAGTCCATCACAAGGGAGGCTTCCCTGGTGACCTCAAGGGATCAAATAGCAAGTATTGTAGCTAAGCCTACCGCCCCCTCTCTTGATCACTGAAAGAATGATCTAGGTCAAAGAAAGATAAGAGGTGTGAAGTTGTTTGAGTACCTGCCCGGAACAATAACACTTTGCAGCATATATGTAACAATTTCCAAGCTAAATTATGCAAGAATAACCTCTTATGACACTAGACAAAATAAGTTGCAATGGCTGATACAAATTTGCAGCAATAAACAATTATATGACAGCAGTAAATGATTTGTAACAGCAGCAACAATAAATGTTCAGAAATGCAACAATTGACCATGAAAACTTAACATACATCCACTATAACACGATCCTATTGTTAGATGCAATTTCTGAATGAGTTAGGCCACCTTTATATGAATGTATGCAGCAAATTAAAGTGTTTTCAGATGGCTGTAGCAAACTTTTACAACAGCAGCAAGAAATATAATGAGTTTGCCAATGTTAGTATTAGTAAAGTTAGTAGAGAACTTGAGAGTTTTAAAAGAGAGTGTTTGTCAATCAGTTCACCAAAGAATAGCTTCTTAGATCGGTGCCTTTATTGGGTTATGGAGTCTTATAACAGCAAATGCAACTAAGCTTGAAAATTGATCTAATGCAACCAAGAGGTAGGATTCAATCCCTAAGGTGCAAGCACATTGGGCCTTGGGCTTTGAATCTTGAGGAGAAGAATTTCTAGGGTGCAAGCACATTAGGGCCTTGAGCTTTGAATCTTAAGGAGAAGAATTTCTAGGGTGCAAGCACATTTGGGCCCTAGAAATCGTTTCTCCCTTCTTGTAGCTTCAATTAAGTCAAAAATCAAAAGTCTAGGGATAAAATCCTAAAGTGCTAGCACTTTACGGCTTTAGGGTTCTAACCCTAGCGAGGAAACATTCACAAATTTTGGACAAAAATCACCTTGTGAGAGGAAGAAGCACATATGTTCCTCACCTACGGTGTCACCAAGCAAGACGTCTAACATAAAATAGCAAATTTACCATGAAGTATAAATAGCATAAGAATAAATTGCAGAAAATTCACTTACTTCAACCAAGAAACCAAGAGATAAAACCCTAATTGCAGAAATTCCCATCCAAAATCAGCAAAAAACATCCACAAGTGACCTTCCAAGCATAGCGCATGAGAGAGAGATAGCCAATGACCCTTAGAGGGCAAAAATTTCAGAAGTTCTCTCAGAAATGGTGAGAAACCATGATGATAAAATGAAAATCGGGTTTGCCCTTTTTATACGAGGCAACCCTAACATGATTTGTCCACATAATTTGTCAACAATAAAATATGAGTGGGGCCGACCCCCTGATTTGCCTCTCACATAATGCCAAAATACAAAAATACATCATAAAACCCTCAAAAGGGTGACATCATGCTAGGAGAGGGTGATGTCATGCCTCCAAAGGCCAAGTGGGATGCTCCAAGGGTGAATGAGTGTGAAGTGATGTGTCTCCTCACCCCAAGCCATGCCAATCATCTCCGAAACCAAACCATCCACCAAACCCTAGCCAAGAGGATGACGCCAAAGGCTAGATGGTGACATCAAGGACCTCCAAAGGCCACGTCCAGGGCTGAGAGAGTTGTAATGATGTCTCTAAGTGATGTACAAACACCCGTTGTTGGAACGTCCTCTATCCTCTGTGTGGCACAATGACCAGGACCATATGTGTGGCACAATGACCAAGACTGCTCAAGAGTCAAACCAAGCCCATTTGTCCATTGTCCAAGGTTCTGAGAATGTGAGAGCCACTGTCTAAGGGTCTAAGGGTGGTAAGTCACTGGATGATCCACTACTCTCCATCACACATGGAAAAGTCCTGCAATAAAGGCACAACATCTTGGGTACAAGCCCGGGGTGCCCCTTAAGAACCATGTCAGGTCCATCCAAAACAAGCCCTGACATGGGATGCTCTACCTAGTATGTGGGCTTTCAGCCCATATGTGTGGCACAATGACCAAGACTACTCAAACCAAGCCCATTTGTCCATCGTCCAAGGTTTTGAGAATGTGAGAGCCACTATCTAAGGGTGGTAAGTCACTGAATGACCCACTGCTCTCCATCACACGTGTCAAAGTCCTGCAATAAAGGCACAACGTCCTGGGTACAAGCCCAGGGCGCCCCTCAAGAACCATGTCAGGGCCATCCAAAACAAGCCAAATTATAAAACATGGTTAGCCAAAGTTCATAAGAAACATTAGTCCTTAAAACATACAAAGTAAGTTGCAACTTAAGATATAATCCATGTAAGATAATTAACCTCAGTATCCCCTTCAAGCATCACACCAACCCAGGACCCCACGTGAGTTACCAAGTTTAAGTATGGGAGGGTCTTCATCCAACCCTATTAGGTGTGCCACCTAGACAAGAAATAAAATAACCCAGGTAGAGGAATAGGTCCCGAGAGTGACAAGGGAAAGTAAAAACCCACCAAGAGTAAGTGTGAAAGTGATATGGTTTAGGGCTTACTTCACTGCTTATGGTGTTAATTCATCTCTATGAGCACCTTTGTGGAGGTTGCGCTTTCTCTTCAGTTACCCCATATTTGCGTGCCACCTTTTTCCAAACTCCTTTTTGTCTTTTTCTACTCCATGCTTTCATTTATATTTGCAAGTCCCCTTTTGTACAAGGTTTCAAGCTATAGCATTATTTTTTGGGGAGCGGAGCAAGCACTAAAAGAGTAGAGCTCAAGTTGGACTGGCTTTTGGTGGTCCTGCTTTGCTATCTTCACTTTCTTTTCTAGCATCATTTTCTTATTCTTTTATCGCAGTTGTGAAACAACCTTTGGGCCTTCAACCCCTCTTCTCATGAGAGAATGGACCATAGCCGAAGTTTAGGATATGTGAAAGGCTTTAAGATAGAAGGTGTTAAGTATGGTCAAGAGAGAAACGTTACACTTGCGAGGGCCCCCCAGTATTACCCCTTTTCCCTGGGCGGTGACATCATGAGACTAGGGCATAGAGGCTGACCACCAAGGTGAATCAAGGCAACTAACACAATTTCCCAAACCAGTGATCCATTATCCAACTTCAACCAAAGATCTTCATCCACATGCCCAACAAATTAAGCACAACACTTTGCAAGAAAGGACTAACATACCTCATGGTGATAGTAGCTTACCATCTCCCATACCCTAGGTTGCTTAAATGTGATGATCATTGGTTGATCTGTATTGGGAGGCAATAAGGGGGGATATTGGGCTTGCCATCTATGGACATGTTGATCATCATCATGGTCGGGATCATGTTCTCCATGTTGATATTATGGTAGTTGAGGAAGGTATTAAACTCCATATGTAACCTTTGACTAGAATAGAATATTCCGGAAGCAAGAGAAACCCTAAACAGATGTGCAAAAACCCTAGAAGACATGTCGGCTCAACAGAATATATAATATTAAGGTATTATCCTCCAGAAGACCAGTCGGCTTCACAGAAAAAAGATAAATAGAAAATATAATTACCAGAAAGTCAGGTCGGCCCAGCCAGAAAAGTCATTGGACAGATTAGTATAAATAAAGGACGTCTTGGCTCATTTGTTCATTCACTCTCACCCAGAAAACCAGAAATAGTGCGCAAGTTTGGAGGAGGAGCAGCACAGTTGGGCAATTTTCTCTTGTTCAGTCTTTCTGGTATCTTTATCTTGTGCGCTACCTTTGAAGAAGGTGTGCTCTCTCTTGGTCATCTGTGGGTTATGGTGTGGCTTCCCGGAATCATTCTTTCTATCAAAGGTTAAGGTGCTCGGGGGTGGCTTTGTGCCTATGGACGGGTGACAATGGTGTATCATTGTCTATGGTGAAACAAGCACATCAACATTATTCTAACATGTTATGGGCCCACACCACCTTCGGAACAATCTAACCACTAGAAGGTAGATCCGTAGCTCTCTGTCAAGTTCATTGTAGCACAATTGAAGTTGCAGTGCCAACTCCTTCGTGCCAGTTCCTTCGTGCCAGTTGCAGTGCTAGTTGTAGCACCAGTTACAGTGCCAGTTGCAGTGCCAGCACCAGTTGTAGTACCAGTTGCAATGAAAGTGTCTGTGAAGTATCGGGACTAATTTTTTTTTTTGGTTGTCCTAGTGCGCCTGTAGTGTCCCCAAGGCCGAGCCCCGATGTAAACCATGATCTGAAAGAGATTGTAAATATGTGTTATAGGCTGGTGAGCCAAGTTTTGTATAAGTCGGTAGGCTTATGTGTTCGATTAGGCCAGAGAGCCTAAGGGTTGAAGGCCAAGGGCCTGGATTTTGTATCTGTATGTATGCAGCACATCAATAAAATATAAACACCGCCAGGTGCAAACCGACCACGATGAATGAGTGATGGGGGACTGAGCGTCCACAGAGTGGGCAAGGGACTAGGGGCTGGAAGGTGGGAAAAAGGGGCTGAGTGTTGAACCTAGGGGCTAAGCCTAGGGGGCTTAGGCCTGGAATAATATTTTAATATTATTTCCAAATAGTCATGAACATATTATGTTTTTATCCTAAGTCCTTTTGGAAGGACACGTGATTTCCCAAGTGGTGGGAGGAACGCATGCTGGTGGAACGCATGCAGTTTCATGGGTGACAAATCTCAGCCCTGGTGCATGCGAATAAAACGGCCAGAATGAGCCGTGAGGGGGTTCCAATTCCCATTCCACCAAACTGTCTGAGCAGGTACGGAGCTCTGAGCAGTACGACCAACCCGACTCCTGTAGAGGACCTTCGTGCGACCCTGTGACTGAGACGTCTGTGTCTAGCCCTGAGAAAACCGGTGTGTGGACTCCTGGAACGGGAAGCCTGTGTTGAATTCGGGAAAAAGTCTCTGTTTGCCCA
>JASDQU011504910.1:12332-23109 GCA_032191745.1 Picea mariana | reverse complement strand
TATATGACGATGCCAGAGAAGATATGGAGAGTAAAGGTTGACTCGTCTTCATTAGAAAATTTCAGGGTTTCAATTTACAAACTGCCCAGGAATTCGCTTTCTCCTTCAATGGGTGTAGAGCTAAGGTGGGTGATGTCCAACTAGAGGTTACAGAGGATTTCTTGAGTCAAGCTATAGGACTCCCTGCAAGCGGTCAAAGGTGGTTCAAAAATGCAAAGGTGGAAGAAGTTCCTTGGACTCTTCTATTTACATCTCGGAAGATAAAAGGATGTGACAAAGGTATGCCCATATCTTTGCTAAAAGTTAGCTGGCACGGTCTGCTTGCTATGTTAAAATAGTTTGTCACCTGTGAAGGATGTTTCGATCTGGTGTTTCTTTATCATCTGCGTTTTCTTATTATTTTTATGGGGCTTACCTTGAACATGTTGTATTATTTATTAAGGAGCCTTTATAAAATGGGCAAAAGGTATAGAAAACAATGATCAGACTCAAGCCTCTTCCATCATGGCTTAGTAAAAATCTTGCTTGTGCATCAATTAGGGTTGCAGAATTACAGTTGGGATTCATTTATAACCAGAAACGGTTATGGTAACCTTGATATGGAGGAGGTCGACAAACTCGTGGTTGAAGAGACCCTTGTCTACCCTACAGCGCCCCTCTCACCTACCCAGGCCTGTGTCTCAGCCTCCTATAGAAAACCCTTACCCGATCCAAAGGCTATTGAGCATACCCATGGGCAGCCTACACATCTTAATTAATCTGTTAAGAATTTAAAGAAATCTACAAGCAAGATATCTAAAAGCAATGTTGATATAAATTTTAAAAACAAGAGAGTCAGGAGGCTGATTTTGAGGAGGCTTCATTACAAGTCAAACTCTCATTCGAGCTCGATCAACATGATTGAGGTCCATGAGAGTTCGAACTCCAAAATCAATAGGTTCCTTGCTGAAGAAGATCCCCTTTCGTTCGAGCCACACCTCGATCGGCCCTACAACTTTGTGGACAATTTACCTCCCTGTCTCAAACATAATGCAGAGTTTTCTAGTATTAAATTGGGTAATGAATCTACTATCTGTGTGGAAGATGATCCGGTTCACAATCATGTTTGTTCCCATGCAACCATCGCATAGTCCAAGTGTGAAGTCTTTCTATCCTGGATTGATAGATATTATACTGATATCCCTATCCTACAGTCACGGTTTAAGGATCTCATTGATCAGATCGGTGTCTTAACGAAGGAAAACCATAGGCTCGAGTCTGTTATTCAAGGAAAAGAAAAACGTATGAAGACAACAGGCAATGTAGTATTTAAAAACATTGAGGCTACAACAGCCATTGTAAATTCCAAGGTTGTCTGATATGATTTGATCTCATAGTTGGAGGTATGATTCTTTATCTTAAAATAGGATTATTTGAGTAAAACTAGAGTGCTTTGTTCTTAAAATAAATTGTATTTTCTTTACTAAAATAACTAGCTACAGAATCACAGATTTTGTAGCCAGTTATTTTAATTCAAAATTTGCAAATTAATGGTTGAATATGTATCTAAATCTTTCTATTTTTCCTTTTCCTTTCAGGATATTCAGGAGTTCATGATTATCAATTGATCTGAGGCATCCTTGAGACCTTCCAGTCATATCTTTGATGCATTTTGTATGAACAGAAATAAACTTTTGTTAGCTTTAGAGGACTTAGTATGATCTGGGTGGTTGTATCCCCCTTTTATTTTTGTAATCAATATCTGATCTCAAAAGGGGAAACAATTATCTTTTCTAAGGCCTTTATAAACCCATTATTTTTGTAATCAGGGGCATCTTGTCCTGGGGATAGTTGTGAACAACTTATACTCGAATTTGGACATAACAAGTATTTGCATTTATGCTTTAGCCATTTGTAAATGTTGTTGTTGTCTATAATTTGTTTATCTTGATAATTGGATGATTGTTGATAGCTTTTGTCTTCGCATATTATTTTGTTGTCAAGATAGTTTTCTCTCACAGTTCACGATTTTATGCTTCAGTTTTATGAAAACAGTGAATGATCATTCAATTCATATTATGAGGTTTACCTTAAACATGTTGATTGATTAAATGCAAGCTGTAACTGTTGGATTTATCTTATGTGTTGTTATTTGCAGTCTATTATATCATAGATATTATTTTGCATCCTATCATTTTATCAATTAAATACACCAATCAATGTATAGTTTGGCTTTTATCCCAAACAGTGTGAAGATGCACAACAGATTTATCTCATGGATGGGTTAATGTACGATCTACGCAAACAGTCGGATGCATACTCTTCAAGTGATTAATAGGTTAGTATGTTCTTTTTTTATTTGCTTGTTTATGATCGAAATTCTTATATGTAGTATAATTTTCACTGTCTACATTTTTCTGTTTAAATAGTAGTTTAATATTTGATCTTACGGATGCATATAGATTAAGAACAAATCAAAAAACAAATAGTACTTTTTTCTTTCTTTATCTACTTTCATCAAAAGAACCATTATACATTTGAATTTTTTTATGAGTTCAGATTAAAACTCATTATTTGTATATCTTGTATATATGAATTAGATAAATAGAACTATTATATAAATATTATTTAAATAAATTGTATATATATTTAGATGTACATATATATATCAGTAATTAGTAATTAGTGAGTTATTTCATTTCTTTTATTTATTTATTTATTCATTTCTTTTAGGACTTTAGATTGGCCAATGAAGCCATTAAACCCGTCAGAGTGAGTGAATCCAAACGGCTTGGGTTAATTAGACAACCCTGGACCGGATTCACTCTTCCAGTTGACGAGTGGTCATTTTCGCCTGTCAACAAGTAGGTAGTGTCTGAACTTTTGCAGTGAATATATCAGTGCTAGATCTTCTCTCTCTGTAGTATTGTAGTTCTTCTCTGTCTCTGATAGTTTTCTACTTGAAACATCTATAGGATGGTCTATCTCTCCCTCTCCTGCTTGTGCCAGAATAGCTCCAAGTGTTATGGTTGATGCATCTACATGCACATGAAATTTATTTTCCCAATCTGGGAATACTAGTATAGGTGATGTGACCATTGTTTTCTTTTAGAGTGTCCAAACCTTGCTGACAGTCCTCATTCCACTGGAATTTACTATCCTTCTTCAACAGTTTCTCCATCGGTGCAGTGATCTGCACATACCCTTTTATGAATTTCCTATAGTATCCTGTGTGTCCCAGTGTTTCTCTCAACTAGTGTACTGATTTGGATGGTGGTAAGTTAATAATGACTTTAAAATTTGCGGGACCAATAGC
Organism: Picea mariana; assembly: GCA_032191745.1. Taxonomy (NCBI): domain Eukaryota; kingdom Viridiplantae; phylum Streptophyta; class Pinopsida; order Pinales; family Pinaceae; genus Picea; species Picea mariana. The sequence continues at coordinate 19,814 of JASDQU011504910.1, read as the reverse complement.
CCTTGTTTACAGACTATATGTCCCAATAGTATTCCAAAAGGTGTCCCAAAGATGCACTTATTGATATTTAATTATATCTGACACTTCTTGCATATTTCCAACATCAGCCTTAACACCTCTACATGATATTTCAATAGACTATATACGGTCCAATCATCTATATACACTTATAAAAACTAATGGATAAATTCTTTGAATGCAGCTATGACTACTCTTGAGAATATTGTTTGGTGCGTTCTTCAGCCCAAAAGGCATGAATGTGTACTAGTAGGATCCCCATTCTGTAGAAAAAGTGGTCTTGTACCTGTCTTCTAGAGCTATCTTGATATGATGATAGCTTGAGAATCCATCTGTGAATGATTATGCTTCCTGGCCTCCCACATTCTCTAATACCTCATCTGTGAAAGGGGTGGGAAAAGGATCATGTAGAAAATCATCATTCATCTTTCTCAGATTGACACATGTCCATATGTCTCCTTGATTCTTCTCTTGGACTACCATAGGGCATATCCATTTTGATTCTTCTACTGGTTCTATGATTCCATCTTCCAACATTCTGTCATTTTTTGCTTTTACTTTCTGCTTATATATTGGGTTCAATATATATAGTCATTGTCTGACTGATCTAACCTTGGGTTTGAGAGGTATCTTCATATCTCCTATATATCCTACTATTAATTTCATCTCTGTAAAGGCTGTTGGGAATAGGTCACTGTACTCGTGCAACAACTATGTTATTCTTTCTACTATTTGTTCATCCCAGTAATCTCTAATACTGGCCATTTTGAGATTATCATTTTTCTGAATATTTACTTTCTTCACCTTGATTGGTGAAACAAATACTTCATATGCCAGAGATGGACCTTCCACCTCTCTTTCTCCTTCAATTTCTGTAATTTGAATGTTACGTGGATCATCTTCATATGGTGCTTCTTCCTGCACATGATAGCATGAAAATAGTTCTTTCACTGTCTGTCTATTCTGATGTTGATACTTTTTTATAAGGTCAACCTTTGGTTCCTTAATAAATATCACCCCTATGATTTGTTTGAGTGTTGAATCAATGTTGGGGTTCTCATGTTCAAATGAGAAAGTGGTCATAAAATTATGTTGTAATGTTGTCCATTCTGCAATGTCTCTGCACAATTCCTGGTCTACATACTAGTTTGTTGGAATTATTTCCAATGTGTGAATGAAGTGATGAGGCCATTCTTTCGATGGTGTCATTTTCCATAGTGTTATGCACTTCTCCAAGTGTTTTTCTGGTGTCCCTTGTCCATCATATCTTTGTAGTTCATTTCTTCCCTATTTTGCACTGAATCTAATGTGTGTTAATCACTTACATTGGTACTAGTCCTTGATTGTCTCTTTGTGTGCACCCTACCATCTTGTAGGTGTTTCCTTCGGTGCTCTATCCAGAGCTAAGAGCCTCTAATTTTATAAAATTTCATCTTTGTATCTTTTTAGAAATTCTTCTAAGTCATTCACCCCATGAAAACTGGGAGGTTCTCTTATCTTTATACCTACCCATCTTACTGCGTGGTCTATTCTTGTGCACCTTCTTATGGACAACTTCATGTAATATCTGTTGTCAATTCTCTAACCTTGTATCTAAGTTTGAAGTGCATGATATGATACTTCTCCAGCTAAGTACTCCATCTGCAGTTGGATTTACATAATCTTCTTCTCGCGCGGTGGTTTGGTATAACTGGTTGATTTCCTCCAAGTATAAGCAAGTGGGTTCTACAAACCTTTCTCCTTCTGATGGGTCTAGTGGCACAACGACTTTGTACTCTCCTAACTCGAATGGCATCTTCCTTGTCTTCAAATATATTATGGCATTGTTGTCAAATGTCCAATGCAAGCCAAGAAATGATCGATAAGATGTTATGCCATCCACTATTTCTATCACTTCAAAATTGGATTTAGTGCACACTCCATCTAGATATACTGTCACACCTTTTAACCTTCCAATTGGCAGAACTTTGTGTCGATTTTCTAATTTCAGCTAAACAGGTGAATATCCTAATGTGGTCTCTCCCATACATTTCCATGTCTTCTTGGGTAAAACATTTACTTTGGAGCCTAAATCCAATACAATATCCCCCATGTTGAAATATCCAATGTTGGCATTTAGTCTGAATTCTCCAATTCTCCTCCTCCTTATATGCAAGTGCTTAACTTATTTCTTCTCTAGCTTTCCCTCTACGTATGTTTTACATCTTTCTAACATATTTTGTAATACTTTAACAGATGATGGATCATTTAGTAGTTTAACATAGGATTGCAGAAAATCCTTTATGGTACTTACTTGTCGTAGGGGTTGTACTTCATTAGTGTGATACAATGATGAAGGAATATTGTACATTGGTACATCCTGAGTATGTTGCATAGTTGATGTAGATGCAATGTCTGCCTTCAAGAATTCTTTTCTAGCTTGCTTGAATAGCTCATTTTCCGTTTTGCACATCAAACTGCTTCTGTGGTTTGACATTCTTCTTCAGCCATTGGTGTTGTGTTGGATCTTGTCTTATTGTGTCATATCATGTTTTAGCTCCTCCACACGTAACTATGTTGATATTTATTCCATCATCCCTTGCTTCTATAGAAATACATTGAACGTTCTGATTGTTCTAATTCCTCTTTTCTTGGATCTTCCCCAATAGTGTCGAACAGTATTTTGTTTCATTATCTGATGTGCAACAATACATACATGTCGCAGGTGGAAGTGGACATTGTTTTGCATAGTTTCCTGGTTGTTTACAGTTATGGCATACCATCGGTCCTATGCCTATTATGAATCCTCCTCTACCTAGTCCTCCACCTCTGTAGCTAGCTCAATCTCCTCACAAGGTGTTGTACTGAGGCACCTTATTATACTACACATGATTATACTATGGCTACACGGTATTTTATTGTGGTTGCACAGTGTTATATTTGGATGGTACTTGGTTAAACTATGGTGCAGCTTGCCCTGTCATCATTTCTTCCTGCACCCTATAGGTGTCTAAAGTTCTTTCCCTCATCAGCTCCATTGTCCTACAATATTTTTCATCATGGTCTACTGACTTGCAAAAGTTGCAATATGAACTCTTAGGCACTATCTAGTATTTATGCATCATTGGACAATGATATGGATCATGCCCCTGTGGCTTACATATCTCACACCATAGTCCCATGTCAGAAAAGGGTTTGGCAATCTTGTTTCCATGTACTGATCAAATGTTGGGCACTAATTCTTATGATTTCCTTTTGTCCTTATTCTTGTTTTGGTTCAGTTGAAATGTTAAATTCTTTAGATCCTCCTTCATCTCCTTTATTGTTGGATTTGTCTTCTGATATTGGTTCTCTTCTAGCTGTAAGGATGCCTTCAGAGCCTTTGCCTTAGTTTGAAACTTTTGTTGTCTCAAAGGGTATTTCAGGTGTGGTAGCAAGGAATTCACAAATAGATGTCTATGTTGCATATATGTCATGACATACTTCATCTTTCCCTTCAATCGTTTGAATCTCTAGTCAATCTCCCAGACAAATTCCCCTGGTTTCTGTCTTATCTCTATCATTTCATTCATGTACTGATCCTCTGAGATAGGCTTCTAAAATTCATTTATCAACAACTTCTTGATATCCACAATCGTTTTGGTTGTTCCTGGTGAATTGTTTACAACTAAGCTCATGTATCAATCCAGTGTGTGGTCTCTTAGTGTGATAGATAATTACGCAAGTTTTGTATCCTCATATGTGATTTTCTTTTCTTCCCAGATATTTCCACAAATGAACAAGTGCTTCTCAGGGTCCTCCGATGCCTCTCCCTTGAATTTTGGTAACCTGATGGTGGGATCATGTCCTGCCATCCTGAATGATGAACTACTACCTCCACGCAGTGTATATCCTTGGCTAATTCTTCCTGAACTAGCTCCCCCAGTTATTTCTCCCTGTGTAGATATACTTCTTGTTTCATTTCTTCCACTGAAATTCAATTTTCTAAATGGTGGTGTTCTTTCTGGTGTATTGATCACACATGGGTTGATGGGTTCCACACTGACACTGATATGGATAGGAGTTCTTCCTTTGGTTCCTGGCCTTGGACCTCTTGTATTCCTTTCATATTTTTCACGTAGGATTTCCTCAATGTTCTCCACATCCCAGAGATCCTCTACCTCTTCTTCATCACTTGCCAAGACTTACCTCGCGGCTATGGCTCTCTTCTTATTGTTCATCTTATATTGGTATGGTGCTCCATTATGCATTCTTCCAGTTGTTGCCATGATCTTCTTGATCTATTCTTCCTCCATCATGATTGGATCCAAGGCCTCCTCCTTCTTTCCTTTATCTATCTCTTCCTCCATTTCTCTGTCTCTTGCCAGTGCTTCCCCCCTTCCCCCGTGCACACAGGGAAGTTTAGTTGTCCAATGCCATTGTCATTACACCTTTGTTACACAGTAAAATATTGGTGCAAGTATAAAATGATATTATATACCTACCTATAGATACCTCCATGAACTCTTTCTATGCTGCACTGTAATACTTCGTAGTACCTACTACAAATTCTATGATAAATCCTACAACAATGTTGTCTAACAAGAAATCTACTGCGTGTGTAAATTTATTGTCAACTTGTTGTAATTGCATGATCTCCATAGAATTCCACTCTAGTTGTCTAATCTAATTTGTAGTGTGGTTGTAATTCAACCTCAATATGCACTCCTACAACACATGCCGGAAATCATAGAAAAATACTTCATGCAAGTCGCTAAATACATACTTGTCCAAATATTTGTGCGGTGTTAACTTTGGGTTTATTTTATCTTTCTACGCAAATTCCAGCTCCTTTGTTTTCAACCATCTCTTGATATCTACCTTCGCTTGGTTCCATGGTCTAAACATACCCTTTTATAATATCATTCATTTTAACGTTTCCTCACCAGATCTGACATTATTTTCCCGATTCTTCAGCAGATTTCATTCACTTAATCCCATTCTGTTACAGCCAGCAATAGAACCATTTGTTGGTTAATTCTCTCTTCCTACCTTTCTTGGGCTGACTGAGGTTTAGGTCTACCATGTTTTCCAACAAAACCCATTTAAAACTATCAACCCCTCTGGTAAACCAGAAGGAAGTGCAGTACACAAAGTGCATTCCGCAGTCTCGCCCGAGATAGTTCTATTGGTGGCTACAACGCTCAAGTTCTTGTAGCCTGGGAATGAGTGGGGATATGGGATTAAACTATGTGATCTTCATTTGAAACTTTAACATTCATCTTATATTGAATAACCTATCATTCTTATTCATGCATGTAAAATAACATATCTAACTAGTTAGTCACACATTTGTCTAACATATAATCGTTGATAGTAAAGGAAATACACAATATTCAATCACATAACACATGATCTATCGTGGTTCACCCCTCCTGGGCTATGTCCAAAAATATTTGGTTTCTCTGCTCTTTTATTATGGTGTTTCCAAAACTACAGCACCACGTGCATTACAATTATCCTCAAACACATCAAGATCTACAATGAGGAGAACTAGATCACACCAGGCTCCTTAGCCTGTGATCTAAACCTCAAGATATACCTTATTTTCTCTTCTCATCTCAATAACTTACAACACAGATTAGATTTACAAACATTATGATCCATAACCAAAAATCTGAGCTAGAACTAATAGCAGTCTTCGAACAACAACAACAACCCCGACCTAGACCTCCTAGGTACCTATTTATACATGTTTTCAGCTTAATAGTCATTACATTCTCTAACCAAAACCCTAACCCTAACATGGTTAGGTATTATTGCATGCATGTCTCTCATGTTTTCCTCTTCTTCATGTGCATCTATCTTGCATGTGTTGCTTTTCCTTCATGTGCATCTACCTTACACGTACTGCCTTTCCTCCATGTGTGTCTGCCTTACACGTGTTTCTTTTCCTCAAAACTCGGTCTGCGCCCAACATCGCTACTAGTACATTGATGCATCTATGACATACTAAAATAGACATGAATTCAACTAATAAAATTCATCATAGTGACATATAAAATATGTTATCATACTCATAGTTCATGCACAACAATTAAGATTCATAATACAACAAAAACAAGATAAAACACCTATCTTTTCACAATAGTTGTGCAACCAGCTGCTTGGGATAGAAGTTCCACCCAACCATATACTGACTACTCCAAATCTCAACATCCATTCACCTATGAGATTAGGATAGTAATCCACAAAAGAGGGTGGTCTCTCACAGTCCACTCACAACTCATAAACTCACAACCCACTGATATAATCCTACAACTATCCCAAATTTCCACCAGCTCTCTTCCTCTTGACCTACCCAACCTAAGGAGTGTACCCCTTCACTGATATCAATCCCTCAAGCATCTTATGTGTTTATCAGGGCCTCTCTGGAACAAGAATCTAGGAATAGCTCAGTTGGGAACTCAAGGGAACTTGCTACTAGGAAACTACCAATAAACCAACAAAAAACACTTGTTGTTTTAGTGAAACTCACATAAGAATTCACTCTTCAGGCCTGCCAACCTGGTTCTTCAATTTCCATCTCCAAATATGCTCTAGTACGCTCCAACTTTCTATAGAATTAGCCCTCCATGGCTTCACCATCTCCAAGCTCTCTACTTGCTCCTCATGCACAAAAACTCAATGTGTAAAACTGTTGTCCCAATCCATATGAATTTTCTCCCTTTGGCCTTCTTTTCTTGACTCACACTCTTCCCCAAGATGATTGTACTCAACCCCCATGTGCCCAATAACTATGGTATGTGATTACTCACACCCACCCTCTTACATGTATTCAATGATTGGCTTTGGGAACACTCAATCAGAAATTGGAAGGTTCACATACAAATAACAATTTTAGAATGGGTTGAATTAATATGCATGGGTAATTCCCCCTTGGACCCCTCTTGGCCATTATCCTAGTCACTCCCCTCTCTTGTGGATTAATTCATCCCCCATATCTTTTCCATTTCCCCTTAGTAGTTGGCATCACATTTTATTATTAAATCATTGAAATACTATTCGCATATTACATTGCTTTGACCATAGCCACACATTATATCTACATAAGCATCAATTAAACTGGGGATTATAGTGGTGATGTTACACTTATGTTTAACATAGCTACAACAAATCCCTACACAACTCTATTGGACACAACCCTTTTTAGGTGTGCTTAAGGTTCCAACCATTGGCCTCCATTGACGTATATCTTCCCATTACAACTGCATAGGAGGAGTTCTCCCATGCTCAAACCGAGGATGATCGAGCAACCAAATTTTTTGAATGAATCCAGGACATCCAACAACAAGTTCATGATATTTTGCAGAAATCCAATGCCAAGTAAAAACATCACCATGATCAACATCGGGTACCAAACAAGTTTCAGGTGAGAGATAAGGTATGGTTTCATTTGCAGAAAGAGTGCCTCACAAGAACCCATCAAAATCTCCTCCCACTATG